>BCLC01000007.1:237086-260601 GCA_001600855.1 Saitozyma sp. JCM 24511 | reverse complement strand
CCAGCTCTCGTCACTCGTCGCCAGCTCTCGTCACTCGTCGCCAGCTCTCGTCACTCGTCACCAGCTCCTGTCCCTCGTTACCAGCTCTTGTCCCTCGTCGCCAGCTCTTGTCCCTCGTCACTCGCCGCTCGTCACCAGCTCCTGTCCCTCGTTACCAGCTCTTGTCCCTCGTCGCCAGCTCTCGTCCCTCGTCGCCAGCTCTTGTCCCTCGTCACTCGCCGCTCGCCACCCGACACTGGACCACACCACCTCTATCGTTCCACCCGAAAAACCTCCGTCGTTCAGATACAAATACATCTCGCGGCTCTCCTCGTCACTCCCTCGCCTCTCCTATCCGCTCGCCCACTTCTCCGCCCATTCCCTGTCCCAACGGCCCCGCCCCCACCCCCGACCCGTCCCGCCATGTCCTCAGCGTGTTGCTCCGGTACACCTCTGGCGCCTCCCCCGGGAAAATCTTGAGGCGGTCGAGACGGCGGTCGCGGAAGGTGTTTTTGGGGAGCATGCCGGAGACTGCCCGGCGGATGATCTGGGGATGTCAGCGAGGGACTGGAAGTGAACGGCCAGGAGCGAAGTGAGAAGTGCAGAGGAAGGGTCGCGTGTCGCAGCGGGATGGGAGAGCAGAAGGTCAGAGTGAGAGTGAGGACACGACGAAGCGACCATGATGATCGTAACCAGTGGCCAGAGAAGGAGAAGGACAGGGAGCAGGGTAGATGACTTGTGGAGAGCACCACAGCCATGAGACGATCATGACCACATGGCATCCGCGTCGTGCCGGGGATCGCCGACCTTCGCAACCACCGTCCGCCCAGACCACAGTCCCAAATCCGACAGAGTAGAACCACGACACCGCGAACCACGCCGCAGAGCCTCTGCGAAGCCACTCCGACCCCCGCTCACCTCTTCTGGCCTGCGTTCCCGCATCCGCGAAATCGGCACCTCCTTCAACCCCCCAATGAACCCCGAATGATGGCGATACACCTTCTGCTCGGCCTTCTTCCCGGTGAGCCGCACGGCGAGAGCGTCGGACACGACGACGTAGTCACCCGCGTCGACTGGGCAGGTCGTCAGCAAAGGCAGCAAGCGCAGGTATGGGATGCGAGGGTAGTATGAGAAGGAGAGGATAGTTGGTGCGCGACCCGCTCACCTGCTGGATCGTACGTCGGCTTGTGCTTGCCCATCAACACCCAGGCGATCCGGCTCGCGAGGTTTCCGAGGACTCGATCTTGCGCCGAGGTGTGGTGCCATACCCGCGTGAGCGCGAGGGCGGTCTGAGGGGAATGTAAGCGGGGGACCGTGGTGTGCGGCCAAGCACAAGGGGGGAACGAATGGGGAGCAGGGCAGAGCCGGCGGGTAGGAGGGAGGGTGGTGGTCAGAGCGAGCGGCGTGTCAGAAGTGGATGCTGTGGAGACTGTGCCGGGCTCACCTTGCCCTTGGTAGCAGACATCGTGTCGTGAGGGGTTAAGTAGTGATTTGCCGAGGAGAAGAGCGGTCGGATAGTTGTAATTGTGTGCGAGAGCGAACTGAGAAAGAGGAAATTTCGAATGTGGCAGTAGTATTCTACTGTAGCAGTGTAATGTGGCATTCCGTTCACACCGTAGTACTCATACTGGCACTGGTACTGTATTATGGATGCTGGCGACAACATTGGGATGTATCTGTAAAGCAGGTGTTACATCTGCAGAGCTATGATCAAAGCGTTTGCGGTGCGTGGCCCGCTGCGAGATGAATCGAGGAATAGAGTACTTGAGGGACAGCGATTGCGGTGCGGGAGAGGGAGAGGGAGGAAAGGGGGGGGGGGGGTGTTGATGGCGTCAATGTATTACAGAGAAATAAGAGGAACTAAAGGGAGCAAAGGAGCACGTGAGGTAGTCTCAACAAGAGAGGGAGCCCTTGGGTGTAACGGGGCTAACGGGACTGACCCAGAGGAAGGAGGAAGGAGTAGAGAGAGGTGGAAGCTGGTGGGGGGGGGGGGGGGGGGGGGGGGGGGTGTTCTATCACTTCGCAACCACCGCAGGTGTGGTGGAAGGAAGAGGCACCGACGGCTTGTGGCTCCAGGAGACCCCATTGAGACCTCTCATCCTGACGGATTGGTTAGTGACCATACCTGACACTCTTTCTGGACCAAATTACTCACTTGTTCTCCCCCTCTACCCTCTCGCCAGAGGGCGGCTTCTCCTTGTCGAACCCGTTCCTGCGCTCAAACTCTTCCCAGTCCTTGGTGCCCTTGCGCTGGTAGAACGAGTTCACCGACTCCTTCGGGAGACCCTTGGTAACGGCTGCCGCCTCCATGCGAGCGACTTCGGCATCGGCCTTGTTTCGCTTGGTACCTTGGTTCCGAGGATACCAGGTCATACGCTCCCGAAGCGGGGTGAAGTGTGGTATCGATGTGCGGCCGATCGAGTTGAGGATGGCTTGCTCAACGAGGCTCTGACGACGTCAGCGGGTATAGAGTGGATCCGCGTGGCCCCGATGTCACTCACGTAGTTGCCGTCGGGTCGATCCAGGTTGAAGGGCTCCTTCAAGGCGATGTGCGGATTGGCGATGACGCGGGCGAAGTGGAGGAGGTTATCAGACACTGCGTGCGGGATCCGCCCGTGGGTGACGATGATGTCGCCCTTCTTCGCGGTGAGCTGGGCGAACTGTTTGCATTCGCGTATGTTGCCGCAGACCGTCTCCATGAAGGGGAACGGGGGGTCGAAGCCCTCGCGGTGGTCGTACAGGTACTGGTTCACATCTGGAGGTGAGTCGTGTATCGGTATACATGTCGCCGCGCTCACAGCTCATTCCGTCTTCCGCCAGCCATGTTCCTCCCCCCTTCTCCGGGATGTCGGTGTAGCAGTGCAACAACGTCAAGCTGACCTGCGACGAGTCGAGAAAGAGGCGGAAAAAGTCGTCGTCAATGTGCCACCCGTCCCTTTGGCTGGGGTGCGGAGATTGGTAGTCTGGTCTCGCCTTCTCCTCCGTGCCGAGGTTGACGATGAACGCGTCGCCGTACCAGGTCTCGCGACTTGCGTCGATACGATCCTCGGTACGGATCCCGCCGCCGCATACCTCGACGATCTTCTGCCATGCCTCGGGGCAGAACTCGGCGGCCGGCACCTCGCGATGACGCGGGAGGTGTTGATACTCGGTCCTCCAGGTGGATTTGTCCTCTGGGTCCATGTCCATGCGGACCCACAAATCCTCCATCCAGCGATCGAGGTACTTCCGGTTCATCGAGTTTGGGATGACGAACCAGCCATGCTCGAGGAAATGGGACACCTCGGCGTGGGTCAGGTGCTGGTAGTGTTTGTTCAGTTCGGGATAGAGGGCTTCGAGTGCTCCGGACATTGCAACGGATAATCTGGCGAGTCGGAATTCCCGAGGAAGTAGGCGTTGGCTGGACCAGGCGGCTACTTATACCTGGGATGTCTGTAGTGCGGCTCTCATCAGACGTCAACGAGCCACGAGCGGGCACCCGGGACCCATTCACAATGCCCCGGCATCGCTCCGTCTGCGGTGGAGGAGTGTATTTCAAGCAAGCAGGGTTGTCACCTGACTGAGCGCCAAGGCTGTGACGGCCCATCCGAACACCGCGGCATCCTTGTAAATTGGCTTCCCCGCGGGAGATAGCTGCTGCTAAGGCAACGTGTGGTCCGAAGTCGCCGAGGCGACCTTGTCACTAGTACAGTAGTCGCCGCGGCGACCTTACATACCCGCAAATGCCCCGTGGCCCTCCGCATTACCGAGACCCTCCACCGTGGAGCCCGATGCGAGTCTGCTGCTACGGCACGAGTACATGGCATCGGCCCGTCCGGCCGGTTGTCTCGCCCCGCCAAACACATAAAGAGCAGACGCGCCGACTGATGGGCACAGAGCGACCCGTCGCCCCACAAGGTACTCGGTAGCTAGCATGTCCGCGGTGGATAACCCGCCTGTGCCTCCTCAGGTTCTCGTCTCCTCCACGTTGTCCACTGGCGACGTCAAGGCCTCTCCATTCGATGAGGTCAAGGTGGCTCCCCTGGAGATGATTGAGGATGTCGATGGCCAGAAAGGCTCCGCGACGGGATTCCTCAAATCAAACTATGCCGATTGGACGAGACGCCAACTGATCCGCAAGTTTTGGCGAATGTACCTGTTTGGTTTGCTCGTGTCGTTTTCTGGCCTGTGAGTGGTCACTGCGAAGCCTGAAGCCTGGCTGATGCTTCAGATTCGCCGGTTACATCGACACGGCACCTGGTAGCGTAGTCGCAAACCAAGGTGAGGCCGTACCGATCGGGTGTCGGCCGGGCTTACACCATGTACAGGCTTCATCAAGCAGTTTGGAACCGTCGTGGAGAACGGCAAGCTCAGCCTCAACGCCGATTACGTCTCGTACTGGGGCGTGGCACAACAAGTCTCAACCATCTTCCCCCAAGTCTTGACCGCCATCGCCACGGATCGGTACGGTCGTCGACTGGGCAACTGGCTCTACCTCGGCTTCGCCTGCATCACCATCGTCCTCGAGATGGTTGCACGGAATTGGCAAACGTGGCTCGTCGCTCGCCTTTTCGCCGGGATCACGTTTGGCTTTATCCAGGCGGGACCTCTCACCCTCATGAGCGAGATCGTCATGCCCCAGATGCGCGGCAACGTGGTGGGTACAGCATCGGCGGGGTCGAGTATCCGAGCTAACGCAACAGCTTGCCTGCTTCTCGCTCAACTGGGGGCTCGGCACTCTGTTTTGTTCTGTTGGTTTGCAAATCCTCAACACGGTACGTGGGGCAACCCCTGTAATCGAGTGCACGTCGTGACGATGCAGACCGCGCCACTGTCCTACCGCAACATCATCTACTCCGAGTGGATCCTGGTCGGCCTCTTTGGGATCTGCTGCGTGGTCACTCCGGAATCGCCGCGTGAGTGAAAGGTTCTGCCCGCGGCACTGCTCACCTCGACATCGCGCTGAGACCCTCAGCTTGGCTCATCAGAAGGGGAAGGATGGAAGACGCCAAGAAGGCTCACCGTCGGTTGATCGGGAGTATGGACGACTACGATTTCGACCACGAGTTCAACGTCCTGGTGCAAGAAGTCGAGTACTCGCAGCGCCTGGTCGAGGCCCAGTCCAAGTCCGAATGGCGCGCCGTCTTCCAGTGGCGCAACTTTCGTCGCGTTCTCATTCCGGTTCTCCCTTATGCCGGACAGACGCTGAACGGAGGCGCCTACATCAACAGCTACACGACGTATTTCTTCCAACAGGCCGGACTGAAGAACGCCTTCCTCGCCAGCGTTATCACCAGTCTGCTCGGGTCCGCGGGGATCGGTACCGCGATGCTGATCTATGACCGTGTCGGGCGTCGACCCCTGATGGTTTGGGGAACGATCGGCTGCGCGATCGGAAACTACATCATCGCCGGGCTCGCATTCATTCCCATCAGCCCCTCGGTCGGTGCGGGGTTGATCACCGTTGCAGCTATCTGGCAGTTCATCTCGTCTCTATCGTACGGGGCAGTCGGTGCGTACGTCAGCCAAATACATTGCTCACGCTGTTAGGGTGGACCGCCCAGGTGGAGATAACCACGCCACTGCTACGTGCCAAGAGCTCCGGCATCATCGCGCTCGTCCACGGCGTCGGGAAGATTCTGTGGAACTACACCGTGCCGCAGATGCTCTCGGCTCAAAAGGCAGGCTGGGGGGCGAAGTGCGGCCTCCTCTTTGGCGGTCTCACAACACTATGGTTCATACCTGTGTACCTGTACTATCCAGAGGTGGGTCCCGGCCACCGGCCCGGACCACAGGCTTGGGCCTCATAGAACGACGAGCTTACCTGCCTCAGACTCGCCACCGCAGCTTTGCCGCGCTCGATGATCTGTTCGAGCGGCGCATTCCTGAGCGCAAGTTCCACAAGACCATGACTCCGTACGATACTCCGGAGTTTGAGCGAAGTATTACGAAGAGGAAGACCGTGGGTCAGTGGCTCGACGGGTAGGACTTGTACAGGAAGCAAATGGGAGCAGTGTTGAGGGTGAAGAACCACGGAGCGTGCGCGTTACTTGAAGCGAGGAGTCTACGGCGAGAGGCATCGCAAGGAAGTCTGAAGAAGTCTGTGATTTTGCTCTTGCAAATGTATAATGTGATGTCTATTGATGGTTTCCCACCACTCTTACAGGCACTTTAAATGTGAAAGTGCTCTAGAATATGCGCAGTGCATCAGAATGCATCGAGCTCGGTCGGCCCGTACTGATTCGTCCTCGGACACACATTGAGCCGATGCGGCAAAACACGCCGGGCAACCTCCACTGGCCGGGCCTGTCGTTCTCCCTTCTCCTGCCAGCCTTCCCTCACCACCGCTAGGTAGGTGCAGCATTACTTACGCCGCCTTCACAGCAACAGCTCAGAGTCAGTTAGAGCAAGTTTGCACTGCACGACCAAACCTCGTACCATTCGTGAAGCGCGCGCGATGGGCGAGGGATCCTCAAAGAGCCAGCACGCCGGACCGGCTCGGAGGGCATGTCTTGCTTGTCGAACGGTGAGCGGGCTTGGATCACGGCGAGCTGCACGCTGACACAGAAATCAGGCCAAGGTGAGATGCCTGGGCGTCTTGAGTAATTCTGGGCAGTGTCCGAGATGCAAGGCGATTGGCACTTTGTGCGAGTATACTGCCAGTCGTCGCGGCCGCCGACCTTATAAAAGAAAGTAAGTTTCTCCTCCCTCCCACAGCAAATCATCACCCGCAGTCGCTGGAGTCTTCCGTAAAGGGCGGCGCTTAGTGACTGGACTTACTCTGCAGTGCCAAAACCGGCAGGATCGCTGGGGTGAGCAACCCCGACGGTATAAACGTCGTGGCGGGCGACACCTCGACTGCCCACAAGCAACCGATCCTTAACGAGCAGTCAGAGGCGCCCACTCCGTTGGATCTATATAACCTTGTGCAAGACTGGGATACGGAGAACCCTTCACCCTCCCGGCGACTCACCGGTCGACTGCTGTCCGAGCTGGGCGATACGTTACCCACTGGCAAGGAGCGAGAACCCGATTCCAACTGGACCGAGGATGACCACATGGTCAATGCGCGCAACTTTCGAGGGGCGGCGTCGTCGATATACGACGTGGCGAGCGAAGGTCTGCAACAGAGCAGACGAGGGGGCAAGCAGGCCGCCAAGAGCGGCGCTTTGTGGTTGCCCCGGATGGCTTTGCCTTCACCAGATATGGACCGCCTTCGACGGTGGACAGCAGCGAACATGCGTCGCATCAGTCGCGACGTGAGTCAGTATTACGCGATTCCAATGTACGCTTCCAAGCGGGACGTCGCCTTGCCTCTGGACCCAGTACACAGGGGGGTCGTTACGGAAGCTCGAGCACACGAGCTATATCAATCGTACGCTCCTCTCGCCTGTTTCAGAAGTGTAGCTGACACGATCAAGTTACTGGGCTCATATCCATCCATACTTTGGCGTCCTCGACCCGCGGCTTCATGTTTTTGACTTTGTCCGCAGCCATTCGGCTCTGCTGTTGACAACCATGCTGGAGATGGGGTCCATCGCCATCGCCAGCCGTGGCGACGCGACCAGCGACGAGATCGCCGAAGCCATGGCCATCCACGCGCACGTCGAGAAATTGTTATTGGTTGTATTCGCGACCCGTGCCAGATCCTGCGAGATTATCCAAGCGATCCTGGTGAGCACACGGCATCAACATCTGACATGTTTGTTGACTTTTCAGATCCAAAACCACATCGCCATACTCTCCCATAGAGGGATGGACGACAACCGAGGGCCCAAGATCAGTTTAGCCATCCGGATGGCTGCGGACGTCGGGCTGCACCTAGCCCGCACGCACGGTGACGGTGGCACCGGGCAGGAAATGGCGTTGGCTTTGAACGACGCGCGGACCAAGGCCTGGCTCGAGATCACCGATGCCCGGTGGGTGACAACATCTGCAGGTCGTTCTGCATGTTGATATGCAGATTTTCGAGCTTCTCGGGGGGAAGTCCGTCAAACTTGAGCGACCTGGAATTGAGCGAGGAGGAGCGAGTGCGACTCGACAGAGCGTCTCCTTTCGATCCCGATGCCAGCATGGCCGCCACCTACAGCCTGTTTCACTTCCAGGTGAGGCGCCGTGCTACGTCCTGTGCTCACGCACAACGTCCAGCGCGAGATGCAGGCTCGGATATCTGGCATCGCACCAAGTCTCGATAATGACCTCCGAATCGACTCTGAGCTCACCTGGATCAAGACGTTTGTTGACCGATGGACGTCGAGGTGGTGTGTCGGTGACGACGACGGGCTACGACATTGGCACCTGCGCCACGACGCGTTGACAGTGAAACTGCTGCTGTCCATCCGCTGCTTGGGCAAGAAGACCTCCGCCGATGACAAAGCCCACGTGCAAGCCGATATCCTCGAGACGGCCGAGGCTATATTTGACGAAGCGCTTCGGCACTCGGGCCCCCCTCCGGTCAGTCTCAAATCGGGTCCCTTCACGTTCGCCGCGAGCATAATGCTCAAGCTCGGCGTTGGGTATGACAAGGTCTTACGCCTGGCTTTGCGAATGGCCGGTGATCCAGAGAGCAGAGGGCTGGCTACTCATTCACGTCTCAACGGATATCAAATGCTAGGGATGCTAGCCGAGGTCAAGTGAGTGGAGGTTTGGAGACGAAGCGGAACGCGGAGCTCAACGAAGCAGCTATCAGAACCCGCACGATCCGGATGATGTCTCTGGAGCACTCGTCGCAGGATCGCCAAGAGACAGTGCGCACCCCGACCGACCTAGGCAGAAGTCGCCCATCACACACACAGACGCGCCTGACCAGTCTTCAGCGGGGCTCTTTGACGAGGGGGAGCCGGCTCTGTCGGGGGAGACGAATGACCCATCGACAAACCCAATGGACATCGACCAGCTCTTCTCGTTCCCCGACGGCTTCTTCGACTTGCCTTACACGAACGACCCGACCCGAGTGGAAGCCAATCCGCATACCGGCTTGTGGGGCGCGGAGCAGGCTTCGGGCTTGGTAGGCGGTCAGGAGATCTGGGGAGTGTTTGGTGACTGGGCCGAGTCGAGGGCGGGTCCTGCTGCGCAGGAGTAGTCCCCGGTTGTGTCGCTGGCCAGCTGTGACAGGTCTCGAATGCCCTCTTGCGGCACTGTTCCGTGACAGAGCAGGAATCTCGACGGATGCATGCGCAGGTGTGGAGGACAAAAAGAGATTGATATCGATTAGACCCATTGGTCAATGTTCCAGAAATTGTGTAGAACCCTTTCGAGTACTACAACGTTAGGATGTTTTTTGCAACCAGCAAATGCTTCGACTCGGATGACTCCTCACTGTCAGAAGCTCTAACCCTAGCAAAAGGACTAGAAGCCAGCGTGGGTGAGCCCATTTGTTACCGTCAGGGATAGCGGGTATCGGGGTTACGCCGATTCGCTTGGACAAAGGGAGGGGAGCTAATATTCTCCGACATGTGGCGGCCGGCGGCAACCCCAGGTACCATCATTGATTGTGGATCCGTGATTTGATCCGATGGTTCCTTTATGCCGAGAGGGAGTTCTCAAGGCAACTCAGACATCCATCCATGGTATCATCCGTCCACGGACGGTATCGTCTGCGTCGAACTGTTATGAAACAGTATCTATTCTATCCTCTCACTCATCTTGGACGCGGCCTCTGCTGCCTGAATCGTCTAGCCCTCTCACTTCCTATTCACTCGATCATGGCGAAACCACGCCTCCGCGCCTCATTCGCCTTCGCCTTCGCCTTTCACCTTCGCCTATCCCTACGCTTTCGACTTCCCGTCTTCCTTATGAATCTCGATGCCGGGTCTTGCACCTAGGGCCCTCTTAATTGCTCCATACATGAGGAACTGCGAGGAGACCAGACCGGCAGTCATGACTGGCGAAGTCAGCGGGGTGTTCATCGGTCGGCCACAGCGAGTGGACTGGGACTGCAGGTACGACGTGCTCGAAGGGAGGGGCGGGCAAAGAGGTGAGTCAAAAGAGAGGATTGGGGAGAAAAACAGACGGGCGGCGCCGCCTGCACATTGCACTTACTCATCCTCGGTCCAAGACCGGCAAATAGACCGCGGGGACCTGCTTCCACACCCAGGGCATACAGGCGGTACAGCATGGACCCCTTGGGACCGTGGCCCTTGTTGATCTGTGACAGGAGGGTGTCGGCGGGCTACCACGGTCAGCGCGAGTTACGTCACGACTCGCATCGATCGCTCATGCCCTGCTGCCCCATATTGACGTGCGCAAGTATTCGTTGCGCTCAGGCTGGGATCCCCACTCACATGCGAGAGCACCGCCGCGGCGAAACCCGCCACGATACCGGACGACAGGGTGATGGTGAAGCTGGCCGTGGGGGAGAGGTTGGCCTTTTGCTCGGGGGTCATCTGGTTGTAGATGAATTCTGTGCATCGCTCGTTGACTGTGAATTGACCGATGGCGTAGGGGACCTGCTTGGCGAGGATGGGGATGAAGCCGGCGTAGAGAGAGGCGAAGCCCTCGGTCGATGCGATCTTGGTGAGGCCCGAGACGAGGCCGGAGGCGTACTGCGGGGTGAGTTAGCGAGGCGGAGGGAACGCACAGAGGAGAGGGGAGGACGCGAAGCTGTCGAGAGTGGTCACAAGTCGCAATCGCGCCGAGGGAACGATGCGGGGAAGAGAGGTTGCTGGTGGTAGTGGTCGCGCGACCATATCAGTCTCGTGCTCACCTTTGGGTTCGACACCAGCCTGATACGGGTCGCTTCGAGCGGGGTGAGGAGGATGTCCGCGAAGAACCTGTTCGCGTCAGCGAGTCCGGGTCCGGGCCAACGCGAGATCCACGTACTCTGCAATAGCCGCTCCTCCGAGGTAGATCGCCGTGCGGTTCTTGATGGCGTTCTCGCGCGACCCGCTCAATTCGACGAGGTATTTTTTCTACCCCCCATCAGCTAATCGCCACAAAGGACCATGAGAGTCACGCACCGACGCTTCGTACCCGGCGAACTTGGCTCCTCCTTGGAAGAAGTACCCCACGGCAGTGGGTCCGAAGCCTGTCAAAAGACCCTTGGTCCCCTCGGCAGCCACGATCTTGCGGCCGGCGGTGAGGAGGGAGTTGCCCTTGAGCGCGGGGTCGATCTGGATACGGGTCTTGACAACGTCGATGGCTGGGGCGAGTCAATGGGTGGGTCCTGTGATCACGACCCAAGAGGAGCTGGAACTCACGGGTCATGCCGCCATGTGATCTGACATGTGGTCAGCAGCAGTTCGCATCGCGTCGAGATCACAGATACACGCACAGGGTACAACCTGGTTCACGTCAGCGTTCTCCCAGACTGTCCAGGCTCACGCAGCACTCACATAGCGCTCCCGCCGCGAAGAAGATCGAGTAGTCCTTTGCGGAAAAGTTGGGGGTCAAAGGGGAGCCCACGGCGTCCTTCGCCAGCTCCTTGGCTTTCTGAGTCGCCATGGTATCGTGTCTCGAGGTGAGTTCTGGTGGGCCGGAGTTGTAATCTCTTGCGATCTAGGTGTCTATGCTGACTATCTGCGGTGAACGATGAAGAATGAGGACGTCGAGAGTAGCGGAGGAGATGGGAATGATGTCGTGATGTCGTCTATTTATGACTCGTCGGTTCTCTTGGAAGACCGAGCTTGAGGAGGGTTCTACGAGACTTGACGAGGCCAGCGCAACCGAAGATATATGGGTCGTCTCTCGGCCGGCACACCTGGACTAGATAGGACCGACGACTGGGAGGAGTGTAGAAAGGATTTGCTCAGAGTCACATCATTGTCGTCGTCGTCGTCGTCGTCGCCATCGTGGGTAGATACCCACGTCGTCGGTCGGTGGCCGAAAGGTCGCCACGTGGGGTGACGTCGTTGCGCGGTGCCTGGTTTGACCTCCACCCCGAGTTACTGCAGTGTGGCACTCTGTGTGGTTGGGGTCGACCGTCTTCTATGCATAGGCGAGGTGGGAGGCCTCTGGGTATATGCGTCTCGGGTTGGCGAATACGCTCCATCTCGGTGACCGATATCAACCTGAGATTTATGGGTGTGACCCGATAAGGCGCTCGAAAGAATAGGTTTGAGACGCATCCGACGTCTGTATGGTGTCAACCGACTGGCGCGGACCGACTTAGCAGAGATGCCAGGCATGGGTGCTTATAACTCATTGTGTAGTGTCGATGGGCGACTGGACGACCCGAGCTCACGCTTCCGAAGCGTGCCGAGACGTGAGCTAGTGGCAGGTTGGTCCAGCCTTAGCGCCAAGTCTCCCTGTTTACGAGAAGCGAAGCTTCCACGACCAGCCCCGAGTAGCCCTGCCTAGCTTCCTCGCGCAGATAGAGCGTCTCAGACGGCCGCGGTGATTTCGGAGAAGATCTGCCACCCTGCTCACCCATTCCTCTGACTTCGGATGACTGCCGCCCGCGTCGTCCCGCCCAGGCACTCCGGGGTACAGTCTGCAGTTGCTTGCCATCCCGCCACACTTACACTACTTACACTGCTTCTCGGCGCCAAAGCGTGCTGCACACTCCCTCTGGATGATCGACCCGCCCTCGCCCTGGATCCTGGATCTTGGATTTGCCACCAGCAGCACGGCGTGCTTCGGCTCGGCGCCTCGGGGTCTATGGCGGCCTGCATCATATCAGCGGGTGCACGAAGCCCGGAGGCGGCGACGCCGCGAGGCGTAAGGTGTGAGGGTGAGGTGTGAAATGCAGAATCTCTATTTGTCAGGGCGCAGGGCGTGGGCGTGGGCGAGGGGCTCTCGGCGAGCGGAGAGGGGACGGGGGAGTTGAGTTGGTGTGAGCGTCAGAGGTTGTCAGAGGTCATGTGATGAGACGGCTCGGTCTGCCAAGGGCTTTGCATCTAGACCCCCCTCTGAGCTCGCTGCTCGGGTGCCACCCTTCACCCTGAGTGTCGAGTCCGGGGCCCGCTGGTTGACCGCCGGGTGCAACGAGTACACGGTGCAACCGGAGCAACGGCGAGAGTCAGAGGGAGACGTCGCGCTAAGTTGTAGTGGGACTACTGCTGTCGCTCCCAGCGCAGCGCAGCACATCGTACACCCACTGCACTCGCTCTGTTCGGGACGGACATCTCACTTCTGCATACTACCTCTATCACTCTGCATCTTACATACGCACCCCATCTCCGCGCTCTCAGCACATACCACCAGCACAAGCACATTCCTTATCCTGGCTTCCCATCCTATCTCTGTATCTCTCTCTCCCGTTCATATACCCCTGACCCCCCTGCCCCCCTCCCCGACCCGCCCCACCTCCCCGGGCATCCCATTCCTGTTTCTCCTCGCCAACCCGGTGCATATCCCACGACGCGGCCGGGGCGGGGTTTGTCCATTGCGCATTGTGCGTAGCGTCAAAGGAAGGAGACAAAAGGAAGAAGGGGATCGATCACACGGATCGTCGCGGGCGCGACTGGGTGGGTCCCGAAACGCGCCGAGGTGGGTCGCATCATCACATCCACATCACATAAACTTCAACTCGGCTCTCCACGTCCTCTCCATGCTTCACATACCTCTTCACTCTGCTCGATATTCAGCACTCGCTGACACGACTGCGGTGCTTAGGAATCACCGCTCCACTCGCCATCCGCTCCACTCGCAATGTCCTTCACCGTCCCCTCGCCGCGACCCGCCGATCCATCCACGGCGTCGGCTCTGTCCCTCTCCCAGCCCCCTCTGGCCATCTCGACATCCTCGTCTGCCCGATCCATTCCATCCTCTTCCCCGCCCACGCATTCGGTCTCGACTCACGCCCGCCGCCCTTCTCTGCCCGCCCCGACCTCTCTCCTATCCTCCTCTCCTTCCCGCTCCATCCCCGTCCCTCCACGACACGGCTCCATCCTCTCCACCGGCTCGAACCACTCTGCCTCCGCCCACCCGCACCGCCTCTCCTTCTCCGGCTCGCCCTTTGAGGGTTCCGTCACTGCCCTGCCCATCTCTGCGCGCAGGACCCACACCAAGGGAAGCTCATCCGGCAGCGTGAGCCTGTCCAGCAGCCTCTTCCTGTCCCCCGACCAGGCGCTGCGCGACCCGGAGCGATGGGAGGGAGTCAGCAGGAGCAAGTCGGAGCGGAGGCTGTCCGAGGCGAGACCGCACATGTCCCTTGTGGACATTGCGCAGATCAAGAACATGGATGATGGCAAGTGGCTCAACATCTCGGCGGGGCACGTCGCGAAGCACAGACAGCAGGAAGTGAAGGTGGTTAGGGGTACTATGAGCATGGAGGAGGCAGTCGAGGTGAGTGCGCTGGCTCGGAAGTGGTCTGACCGTGCAGGTGTTGCTGAAGAGCGAGGGGGATTGCCTTCTCGTGGAGCGCGCTCCCAAGGTGTACGGCTTCTTCGATGTGAGTGACGCACCCTGGTGACGCACCCCCTCGAATCGATGTGCTGATACGCGCAGTACGCCGATCTCAATACGTTCCTCCTTCTGGTCCTTCACGCGTCCACGTCGTCCCCTTCGACCTCGCGCTCCCCCTCGAGGCGGGCGACCGGGCGTGAGGACCCTCCTGCCAGCCTCCGCGCAGACGTCCTGGCGGCAAACGAGTCTGCCCTGGCAGAGGACGACGAGATGCCGTTTGGTCTCCTCGACCAGCGCGGACAGCAAGTCGTTCAAAGGCTCAGGCGCGGCCACAAGGTGATCGTGGGGGATGTGTGCGGTATGTCGGTCTCATCGCTTGGAGGCCAGCCGTCTAACACCCGTAGACATCTCTCAGAAAGACCCGTATCACTGCTTCAACTCTGACACGACACTCCGCACCGCTCTCCCGCTGTTCGCCTCGGGCGTCCACCGCATCGCCGTCAGCGCCCGCCCCGATCCGTCGGGCTCGGCGAGCCCCCAGCCCCCTCGAATCCTCACCGACCTGGCCTTGCTCGAGCACCTCGTGTCTCTCCCCGCTGCGGCCCAGCCGACCATCCTAACCCTCCCCGTTTCGTCTCCCGCTATTACCTTCCCGCTGCACCCACTCGTCTCACTCCCCGGGACCGCGTCCGTGCTCGACGCCATGCAGGTCATGTCGCTCAACGGTCTCTCCGCCCTCGGTGTCCTCTCTGGCAGCGGATCCGCTCGCAGTCGTCGCGAGAGCTCGGGCTCGTCGACCTCCTCCACGGGCAGCTTTGTCGCTCGTCGTGACTCCACGAGCCATCTTCCCGTTACGAGCTCGCCGATGCTAATGCCGCTTTCGCCGAGTGTGGAGGCGCCGTCCCCGCTGGAATCGAGCGACTCCGCTCCGGGCGGGGGCGGGCTGTTCAGTATCGTCACGGCGCAGGACTGCGCAAAGCTCGTCGTGCCCAGCGAGGGCAAGCAGGTGCTCGGCATGGGTCTGGAACAAATGGTCAAGGGTATGCAGTATGTCGAGGAGGCAGGGCGAGAGCGAGGAGAGGAGCGTGTCCCAGGTGGGTTGTGCCGTGCTCACCCGAACCACCGCTGACGTTTCAGTCCACACCATTCCGTACTCGTCGAGTCTGGTGCACGCCTCGCACCTCATCCTCGCCACCTCGTCATCTCGCGTGTTCCTCCGCAACCCGGGACTTGGCATGTCTCCTCCTCTTTCCCCGACTCCGAGCCTCACAACGTCGCAATACTCTCCTCCTTCATCCCCCTCGATCTCGGCGTTGTCTCTCAGCGAGCAGATGCCACTTCCCGAACGTCTCTCGCAACCCCGTCGAGGCACTTCGGCTTTACCCCCGGCCCCGCCAACTCAGCTTTCACCACACTATGTCGTGTCCACCGTCGACATCCTCTCGGCGCTCGCAAAGGCGTATAGCCAACACCTGACTCCACCTCCCGGCGCGACCTGGCCCGTGGCAGGAGCTATCACCATAGGCACCCCGACCCGGACGTCCGAACCGGTCATCATGACAGCGGAAGACGATACGCACGCGCCGTCCACCGTCGAGCGCTTGTCGGGGGGTATGGGCAGGCTCAACATCGGTGTGGGCGATGCCAGCTCCGGCGGCGGTTTCCAAGGATGGGAACTTGATCCGGAAGGGTTGAGCAAGCGCCGCAGGGCGAGCTCGGCGGGGATGGCCAGCGCGCCCAGCCCCAACGCGAGCCAGGGCGAAGCCCCGTTCGAGTCGTGGCGCTGGGCCGGGAGGGTGGGGAGGACGTGAGGGGTCGTACGCGTCCCGGATGCGAAGGAACCGTCCAGAACGATCAATGGGACAAGTATCCGCAGGAACGCACGAGTCAGCCGTCTGGGACGATCAAGGGCTTGTCTCTTATCCCGAGGCGCCGATACCTGAACTGGTCACCCCTGCGGAAACGGAGCTTCTCACGCAAACGTGGCGTGCACAGTGTTGGCAACTCGACGCGATTCTATGGTGGACTTCGAGTCAATCTTTCGGCGTTTCACCCTGTATCTTCTCGGTCACCTTGTGATTACTCGGTCAATTGTACAACAACATCATCCATTCCCAGCTTGCCATCACGCGATCCCTTCCGAGACATTGTTCAATCCATGCCAGACCACTCCACCTCCACCCTCCTCCACGTTGCATCCCACGCCTCACTCCACACGCTCTGCTATCTTCCACTCCATCGCAAGCTGTACCATCATGTCCATCTTGGTCTCGCTCCCCGCTGGTCCGCTTGCCAGCGACGCTCCCGCTCCCATATTGATTGAATCTCTGCATGAGGTTTCCGAAATGTTGGTTGTACTGTACGAACAAAGGAGGCGTGTCTCAAGCGCAGGACGGAATGACGAAACGGCGAAGCAAATGCGAATGCAAGAAGGATGCATGTTGGTGTGTAAGAGTACAACATGATGAGGTGCCACAGGACGTTGACAGGAACTGTGAGACTCGATCACAACGAACAGGGCGGGTTGCAAGTGGGCAGGGATGAGACACTGGAAGTGGAGTAGAGCTTGTGCGTGAGGTGATAGTGGTTGAGCGTGAAGCAAGAGTCCTTGATCTGGGAATTGTTACGCCGTCGCGCCGGGATGGAGACCCACCGCCATCATGGATAACTTCCTCGTGTGACGATTCCCCAGAGGGCAACACAAGCAACGGCGAGCGTACCCATGCCACCGCCTCCAAACGCTGCGATCCAGTGGTACCACTTGCTGCTATGGTCAGCCTTGTCGTCTCCCAGCTCAGACTCGATAGTCTGTAAGAGCCTCGCAGGTCCGAGGAAACAAAACCGTTGAGCTGTTTGGCGTGCCACTCACACTTGGCGGATCGGAACCACTTCCCTCGCCTGCTCTCCTCCATCCCCCACAAACCTCTGATCGGTCTTCATGAACCGACCCAACCTCTTCTCCTTTTCCGTCCACACGCCGCGGAGCCAGAGCTCGAACGCGCGCGCCTCTTCGGGGGACGCCACGCCCATGTCGGCGGGGACGGAGCCGGGTGTGGGTGGACGCGAGGGGTGGGCGAGTTGGGGCGTGCGGAGAGACGGGATCGGGCTGGAAGGGGACGAGAGGTCGGTGTAGAGGTGCAGGTGGATGTGGACTGTTGGTGGTGGAACCGAGCTGAAGAAGATGGAGCCGAGGCCGTACCTGGGGGTGGCTCGTGAGCGCGAGCGCGAGTGCGAGAGCAAAGTGCCGCAGTGCATTGAGAACGGGTTGGGTTTCGATGGAGACGCTACGTACCATTCCTGAGGATATTTTCCGTACGGGACGCCGGGATAACCAATCGTGACGTCCAGCAACTGCATGTCGGGGATCTGCGGCAACAATGTGCGTAGACAGAAGAGCAGCCCGGTCGAACGCGGATGCAGCATGGTCACAAAGTCGGGCTGGGACCGTCAGCGGTTTGCGTCGCGCCCACGGCACCTTCGGGACTATTGCCCTAAGACCAGTGCCTCTCCCACTCACGATGCCCTCCCTATTGGCATATCGCACGCTCTTCGCCCTCTCCTCGTCACTCGTAATCGTCCCCTCTGGGAAGATGAGCAGCCACAACGGCGTTCGCCCCTCCTTTGCCCGGCTCAGCAGACTCGCCGCTTCGTCCCCATCCGCATTGGGGCCGGCGCCATTCGCAGGTTTTCCGCTGCCATCGACGACACCGTTCGGAGCCGCCTCGTCGGACGATCGGGCCTTGCGACCTAGGCGGGTGAGGGAGCGGGTCAGGTTGGCGCGGTCAGCCGCCCATGACCGATTGAGGAAAATGAAGCGGAAGAATTGCTGCGCCGTCGTCAGCGTTGTCATCGACGATCATAGCGGAATGAATACGCGATGAATCGCCGCACTTACCATGCCCCACCCTACCACCGGGATATTCTTCAGGCTCGCCTTGAGCAGAATCGTCAGACCCCTCGCGTGACCAGCATAGCAGGCCAGGATCCACATGTACATCCAGTCGGTGTACGCCTGGTGGTTCGACATGATCACCAGCCGGTCCGGCAGATTAATGCGGGTCATATTGCCGTGGTCATCCCGCTCGACGAGGTCGGCGAGATCGGGAGGGGTGTCGGTGGTGAGGACGAGCGAGGTGGGTCCGAAGAGGACGGTGATGAGGATGACTGGGGGATCAGCGGGTGACACGGATCGACTCCATGAGCGAGTCGCACGGTGGGACAAAGGTCCCAGTGCTGATGCCCATGTCAGAGGTTCACTCACGTAACCGCCCATACCCGTCCTTGGTCCAGTCGATCGCCGCGTCATACAGCCTCCGACCAACAAACGGGATGAGCAACAACGGGAGACTCGCAAACTGCGCAGAGTTGATGCCCAGCTGAGCGAGGTTGAAGAAGAGTGGGAAGAAGATCTTGGTGGAGAGTGGACCGTGGGGCGGCCGGTCAGCGATGGGGATGGTGTACATGGGTCGGCCGTCGGGCGCGAAGATCGGCGAAGGCGACATGGCGGCGGCGGCGGGGCGTGATGCTGGACGGTGGGGTTGCAGCGGGGGAGGAGGGCTGCAGAGGATGTATGAGTCGAGTGAAAATGGAGGAGTTGGAGTTTGGCCTAGGCCAAGTGTGAAGACGACGGATGGGATGGCGATGGCGATGCGACGAACCTTCGGCAACGGCAACGAAGGTTGTCACCGGACGACCGGCCCCCGAGCGAGCCGTAGCGAGAGTCTTCGGTCATCAGCGATCGACATGGCCTGAAAGGTCACGTGCACACTTCTTTAAGCGAGTATACTGTAGCAATCTCGACTCAATCTCGACCCGACTCCATCGTCTTGATCTGCCCAAATACAAGTGCCTAGATCTACAAGAACCAAGTTCCCATCGACCGAAACCAGGTGCTCGTGCTCAGACCTGCCAGAACGACCCGCGCCCACCCAAGCCACCTCGCCGCGCCTCTCCTCCATGTCCAGCCCCGCCCGCACCGATGCCAGGCTCGTAGAAGCCGGCGTGGACGGACAACACCCCGGCGAGCCCTCTGGCTCCACAACCCCCTCCACCTCCTCGAGTTCCTCTCGTCCCGCCCCGCTCCTCCGCTTTGCCCGCCCCGACTCATCCGACGCCGACGCCATCGCCTCCATCGGCCGCCGCGTTTTCGGCGCGACATTCGCCAGCATCACCTCTCCCGCAAACATGGTCTGGTATCTCGACTCGGCCTATACTCCCTCCGTCATCCTCTCCGACATCGGAAACCCCGACCTCGTCGTGCTCGTCGCGGAAGTAGCAGGCGAGATAGCCGGATTCACTTATATCGCCAAGAACACGTGGGAGGACTGTCTCGAGGGATGGCCAAAGCCAGTGGAGATCAGGCGGATATACGTCGACACGACACATCACGGCGGAGGAGTCGCAAAAGCCCTGGCGGACAGGGCGTTGCACTGGGCCAGGGAGCAGAAATACGAGAGTGTCTGGCTGGGTGTTTTGCCGGAGAACGAGAGAGCTGTCGCGTTCTACAAGAAGTTCGGGTTTGAGAGGATTGGAAGCCACGAGTTCACGTGGGGAGACACGTTGGATATGGACGATATAATGGCGAGGCGGCTGTGATGCGCAGGGGGCAGCGGGGGGCGCGGGGGGGAGGGGGGGGGTGAAGGGGGGGGGAGGGTCACCGTCGCGTGAGCACTTTTGCCGCGAGAGTCCTCTCGCGGCACAGTGGCTCGCTCGGGGCGTAGATGGGAGAGACCGTAGACATCTGCATGCACACTATACATATACCTGTCTGTTCAAAGAACGCCGACTCTTACTTCCTCCTCAGATTCCACAGGTTGAGCAAGAGTGAATGGGTGGAGCTGCCTCCACCCCTTCAGTTGGGATTTGCTTCCACTGAATCGTACACTCCCTCTTACACGCTCTTGGGGCCTTTAAGATGTTGAGAAATCGAGGGTAGGGAGGGCCAGGGAAGGGGAGGGGGGGAAGTAGAAGTATCAGTGTATCACGATTTCTCCAGCTCTCTCCAACCATGGCGAAGCTCTTTGAGCGACATGTTTCCCGTACTCATTGCCCCATCTCCGGTCACACCGCCATCTGTGACGGGTTTCCACACCGTCACTCCCTCTCTTTGTTCGCCCACATTTCGACTCGTGCAATAATCATCGTTCGAACCAGCCACTGCTCCCCCGATCATGCTCTATATCCCGTGTCCGGCCATGAGAACGCGCATGCATACGCCTGGATGCTAAGGATCAGAGCCGAGCGAATAAAGGAAGCTGTGTGCCTCATGACAAATTTGATCCCGCTCCCACCAAATAGTGTGGCCGCGCCACACTCACCTCCATCTCTATCTCCTTCCCCCCTCAAACACACTTTGACCGGCTTTTTCTCAGTCAATCCTCACCGGATCTGTGCACGCTGTATATGAGCAGGACGGGGGAGAGGTCTGTGATCACGTACATACCAGGAAAAAGCTGTGACCGGCAAATGTGGCACCACCCACCATCCTCCCCCCCGACCCACCCTCACCAACTTCCATTTCTTTTTCTCGCTCAATATCAATGATCTCAATCTTCTCTTTCGTTCTAGAGAATCCGGGAAGATGGCCGAGTGGTCTAAGGCGCTAGTTTCAGGCTTTTGTGATAAAATCTTGGATAAGACACTAGTCTTCGGGCGTGGGTTCGAATCCCACTCTTCTCAACATTTTTTGGAGGCTGTTTGGGGTTTGTGGCCCTGTTTTTGGTCTCTTGCCTGTAGGGGTCGCGTCCTGAAGGCTGTTGGGCACCACGCTCGTCGAGGATGAAAGAAGCAGAAGCTTCCAAAGTGGCTGTGGAACGAGGTGAAAGGCTGATTGCCGGTAAGCGTTGAGCGGAAAGTCCGTGCTGTCCCCCAGTGAGCCTCGGCTTCGCGCACCCCTTTCTTGTCCAGTCTGAGGTAGCAGTCCTCTCCATAGAGGCATCGTGGCCCATTCTACAGTGTAGGACAAATAAGAAAGGAAACGATTAGTGTGTAGCGAGCGAGGTGTACATGCTCAACCTTCCGCCACACACCTGTGGTGGGCTGCGTGAGGTGACTGAGATACCACCTCCACTCAGCGCCACCCACGCCGTACATCTCAGCCTCTGACTCATCTTTGCTCAGCGTTGTACTCACAGGACTCTGCTCCGCCCCACAATCATGTCCACTACTCTTCCGTGGTAACGCCAAGAAGTTCTCAGTTCCCGCCAACATCCGCGTCTCGGAACTGGGAACCGAACTTGAATACTCTGAACGTGAATGTGGCACCGCCATCTCGATCGCCAGAGTGGTCTGTGACTTTTGTATCATGAAGGAAGTCCTGTTAATGCAACTGATCTCTTCGAACGGATGTCGTCTGAAGCTTCATTGTGGCTGTTCAATAGAAGCGCCATGTGGTGCATGATCGTTACCGTCGAGACCCCAAAGTAGGAACAATCAATATCAGGATCTAATCATTCGTTCCGCCAACCTCGCATGGTGCTTCGCCTGTCGGGCGTGCTCGGGAAGGATGCCATAATCCGACCACCCAAGTCCTTCTCCGCATATTGGAACGTCTAGCCACTGCTGATGCTCAGAATCGCCCGGCAAACGGTGTCGAGACGGCTGATACATTCAGTGCAAGACCGCTCTCTCCACGTACCCCCGCGCCCCTGCCTCTGCCGTCCATCGACGAACGCCCCGCCGATCCCACCGGTCCCGAGACGCCGGTTACTGCTCCCATTCTCGCTTACCGACTTCTGGCTACCGGTCGTCCTCGCTCTGATACCGATACCGTGCGGGACCCTCCTGTTCGAAGTATCGACCCGCTCGTGGAGGGCGAACGGTGCGTGCGGCGGCGCGGAATACCGCGCGGTGGAGGAAGGGACGGTTGGGTATGATCTGGAGAACGGATTGTGCGTTGGTGTGGGAACGAAGGGCTGGGGGGCTTGGGTATGCGGGGTGCTCTGTGACCGTGCAGAAACGACAACCTTTCCACCGTGCGCGATGGGGGTGGACAACCGGGGCTGGAGGTGCTCCGTCGCCTGCGCCGCGGATCCGAGTGGCGCGCGACGTTTCACCTGCAGGCAAGTTTCAGTCTCAGGTTCGGCGCATCACCACGGTGGCCAAAGGTCAGCCACCGCGGTATCCTAAAATATGGAGCTGACGTCGTTGACATTGCCGCGCAGCCTGCTGAGCTCCCTGTCCTTCTCGCTGGCAGCTTGCGTCGTATCCTGTGCTTTCCGCTGAGCGTTGTCCAACTCCGCGAGGAGACCTCGTTGTGTGAGCGCCCGCCTCAAGCAGAGACACTCACCAGCGATTTTGGATCGGGCGTCTGTCTGTTAGTGACTGAGCTCACGAAGCTCCCGCTCACTGTGAAGTTCTCCCTGACCTTCGAGGTCAGCCGCGCACTTCACCTCGTGCTTACAATGATTCAACTGCGACTCGAGCCCGCACTTGGCCTCCTCGCTCCTCTCGAGCATCAAGGAGAGGTACGCGCTGGAAAGCCAGATTAGCGATGCTCCTACCTGGCAAGCGCGTGCTCACTTCTCCTGGGAAGTCTGATACGTCCAGAAGCTCATTGCGCTGTGTGGGGGCGTCAGAGAAGCAAGCGTAGCGAAGCCACACGCCGAGCGCTGTTGCTCACCGCGCAGCGATCTCAAGGATCACGGACGGTGTGAGTCCTGCGAGGATCGACTGGTGTCTTGAGCCGATACCGCGGACCCGCGTTCGAGCATTGACTCACAGCCTTGTAGTCCGTCGTAGGGGCGAGAGCTCTCATCTGTTTAATCAGCTCGGCGTCTATACAACTCCCCCTGCCTTCATGACAGAGAAAGCATAACCGGCGGTAGCTGTGCCGAAATTGTGGAGATTGTCGGTAGAGCGGAAATGTAACGCAATATGCGTACCACGATATCGTCCCTGCTGGCGTCAGCTGATCAGGACCTCTTCGACTTTCGAAGCGTGTGCTGAGGAACGCACGGGTCCGCAAGCAGCTGGTCACACGCGGGACAGGCCTGTGAGAGGGAGAAGTATTGTTCGGCGCACGGGACTGGGGAGGATCAGCTCTTCCCCGAGGTAAGAGGAAGCCGTCCGAGGGAGAAGGATTGCAAGGGGGCCGTGCCCCCAATGGTGACCAGGAGCAGTGAACGGGAGAGTGGGAAGGAGAGGCACTGAGTGACGGGGGAACGGATAGGACTATGGACCATGCAGCGCGTACCGCAGAAGATATCTACGAGTGTCAGTTGTCACCTGCCTCGACCACCCCATCACTGTGAACCGACGCGGGGGGGGGGGG
>BCLC01000007.1:63289-236780 GCA_001600855.1 Saitozyma sp. JCM 24511 | reverse complement strand
GGAGCCAGCGAGGACAGGTATGAAGAGGAGTTTCGCCACCCAATGAGGAGGAAGACCCAGTCAGCGCGAGGCACTGCGACTGGATTTGAGCGGCGCGAAGTATCTGGGAACCAGGGCCACGGGGAGGAAACGGAACAAGTGAGTAGCGGTAGGGGTGTGAGTGTGAGTGGGGTGTGTGAGTATGAGCAAGAAGGTAACGGAGAGAAGTGAGAGGGAAGGATGAAGAGAGGAGGAAAAGCGAAGAGAGGAAGAGAGGGAAAACGGGGTTTGCGTTGGCCCAAAGGGACCAAGCGGCCCGTGCGCCTCTCACACCGCTATGGCCAGTGTACAATACCGTATCACCAACCTTATGATTCGGTCACATCAACCCACGCCGACGGAACGCGCGCATGCATACGATATCTGGCTCATCCATATCTTATATAGCTTTTCACTGGCACAACAATCTAGTAACACGTCTACTTGGCGATTTCCCCGCGGGAGACCTTTGATCAACCTGATCGAACCCCTTGGTGACCTCTGGATCGACCTGTCCCGAACCCTGCTACCTGCTACACTCACACCCCGCTCAGATGCGGTAAAACTTGTACAGCACCTTTGCAAACGTCTCGATGGCCGTGCGGGTCTGCTCGTACGTCGCGATGGAGAAGGAGAGGCGGAAGTAGCCCATGCCTTCGCCTCCGATGGCGTGGGGGCCCTTCGCGTCGAAGCCGAATCCGGGCGCAAAGAGGACCTACGAGGTCAGCACGGGACGACGCAACGCATCACGCCGACTCCGCGCCCACGCCGACTCACCAGGTTCTCGGCGAGTTCGCGCCAGAGCTTGTCCATAAGGATCGCCTTGGCGTCCTCGCCCTTGCGGACGAGCGCGGGGTAGTCTGGGTGCTCGCTGATGTGCACGCCGAGGAAGATGAACATGCCGGCTGCGACGTGAGCGCGCGTCTCATATCGCTGGACTCACCCGTCGGAGGGATGAACGAGACCAGCGCTGGCCCTCGCTTCGAGGTGAGACCGCGCTTCTCATCCCATTTCGCCTCGACGGTGCCGGTCTTGGGCTTGGCGTAGCACGTGACGCCCTTGCCCAGGTTCATGCCCACGTCGAGGACGGACGGGTTCGAGACGAGAGACCCGGCCTCCTCAAACTCGAGGTGGAAGACGTCCTCGAACGTGTCGCAGATCCAGGTCTTGCGCATGCGGTACGTCGCCTTGATGCCCCGGAGCCAGCGGACGTACCCGTCAAAGCCCCACGTCTGGAGGAGCGTCGTGGTGAGCGCCGTGGCGAAGCCGGAGGGAGCCTGGGTGCCGGCCTCGGTGGCGCGGGTGAGACGCTCGATGAAAAGCGGAGACGAGGTGAACCACCCGAGGCGGGATCCGGGACACGACGTCTTGGAGAAGGTCTGGACATCAGCCATGACCAAACGACCCACTCACGTCCATGCGAATGACGCGACCGTCCGTGTCGTACGTGAGATACGTCGGGGGCAGCGCCGCGATGAACGCCTCGTTGCCGTCTTTGCCCTCCTTCTTCTCCGCCTCGATGGCCCTCTCCGCGACGACCGACTTGTGCGACTTGTGCGACTTTGGCGTCCACTCGCCAGAGAAGAGGCAGTAGTACGGCTCGTCCTCGCAGATGATGACGTCGTACTTTTTGCAAATCTCGTAGATTGCCTTTTTGCGCTCGCCCATCATCGTCGCGCCGGTGGGGTTCTGACCGGTTGGGATGGTGTAAAACACGTGGGGGCGCTTCTTCCCCCTCTTCTCCTCGTCCCACGTGCCGAGCACCTCGTCCATGTGCTCGGGCAACACGCCCTGCCCGTCCATCTTGATCGCGACCATCTCCACTTCCATGGGGATAAACGCGTTCTCCGCGCCAGGGTACGTCCACTCCTCGACGAGCACGGCGTCGCCTTGTTCCATGAGCAGACCGCAGATCTTGTTCCACCCGTCGGTAGCGCCGACGTTGAGGAGCACGTCCCAGTCCGCGTACGCGGGCTTGTAGATCTTCTCGACGTACTGGCGAAGGAAGAGGGACAGGGCCGGGGGACCCGTCGCGGCTTGGTACTGCAGCGAGGTGGCGAGTTGGATCACCTTGGGGTCGGTGGACGAGACGTACTTGGGGATGGTGAAGGAGGAGGTGTCTTGGGTGGAGGGGAAGAGCCAAGAGAGCAGGGACTTCTTCGGCTTGGCGGGGACGCGAGGCGGATCAAGCGGCATCGTGTCGTTGAGCTGGATCGACGCGGAGAGCGTCTCGAACGGGAAGTATTCCGGCGACGGGATGCCTAAACGTCAGTGGGAAGCCAATGTCGAGTCCGCGCCGCTCACCTCCCGCCATGGTGATCATCCCGGGGACGGTCATGTACTGGTACAGCTGCTTGAGGCTGCTTGCCTGCCTGTGCACCGCGAGGCGGGACAGGTGATGGCTGAGATCGATCGCCTTGGGGAGATCGGCGTCGACGAGTCGCTTCGGGGCGTCGGCGCGGGACGCGGCGCCGTCCGACGACAGGGAGCCCGACGAGGGCATGGCGTACGCGGCGTCCATGGCGGGGGGTTGGGTTGGATAGTCGGGATCGAGTGGAGTGGAGTCGTGGGTACGGCGGGATACGGCGCCACACTACGGGGAAACAGTGGGAAGGCGGCGAGTGGGGGTTGTGTGATTGATTATAGCTGGTGAGCGATTGAAGACAGAGACGGTAGCGACGACGGTGGGATGTATACAGAGTGCGAAGAAGGGATGCAGAGTTGTGGGAAGAACAGACGTCGAGTCGATGTGGGAGGATGCGCGATAAGACACCTCGTGGGTCGACTGAAAGTCTGGGTAAGCCGATTTCGGCGTCAGGCGAGCGAGGCGAGGGCGTCAGCGCCGGACAAGGCCGAGGAGCGATTACGGCGGCGACCTCCGCCGAGCCACTTGGCCGCCGGGCATGTGTGTGCGTGTGTGTATCCGGTCCCTCCCTCTATCCCCTCTTGTTTCGAAAGCAACAATACCGGTGTCATGTTCGCCCATCGTTTCGTCTCGTTTCGTCTCGTTTCGTTTCAACTGCTCACTCGGATCGGCTTGTACACCGTCAGCTGCGACGCGAGGGGGACGAGGGGCCAAGGGGGACGAGATGATCACGATGAACAGTTTCAGCCCAGTGCGCACCGCTCACCGCTCACCGCTCGCCGAGAGAAAGGATGGATGGCGAGCGAGCGCTCTTTGACCTGCTCTGCGCACTGATCGCCCCGCCCCCTCAACACGACGCGACGACCCCGTTCAGACACGCGAACCGTGCAAATCCATCCATGATCGATCTGTCCACGCTCACGCTCACCCATCGAAGGGAAGGCAACCGTATCAAACACAGCTCGTCTCCTTTCTCACCTCGTCGTAGTCAGGCCTCACATCCCAGCATCAAGAGTGACTTACCCACTTATTCACTCGCTGTCGTCCACATTCACTAAGCATACTCGTGCTCACCCAGTACTCTACAGCAGAACCGCCCTCCGACAGGCGAGTGACCGGCACCTCCTTTGCGCCGTCTCGTCCTCTCACCGACGCCGCCCTCGCTGCTCCCTTCCGGCCACCACGCCTGGCACCTTTGTTCTCTCACACCACCCCACTTTGCACTGCTGCTCCTACCCTTCTGCGTGACCGTCGCCAGCCGCTCCTTTGTCCTCGCTCCATCCGTCACGGAAGGACCTCCCGCGACCTCTCCAAGGAGCTCTCCGGCGATACTCCCACACCGCCCTGCGTACGTCCCACCGTACTCCCCGAGGTGCATATCCCGAGCTCCCCTAGCTCTCTTAAGACCCCACCTGCTCACCACTTCTTCTGCAGCGTCTAGAACCACTCGCCCACCCAACCGTCCCCTATCCGCCTTCACCTTTCTGACCCGCCCGATCCGCCGACTCTTCAGCCGCATTCGCCTCTCCACCATGTCGCAGACCCAGTACCAGCCACAACCTCAAGCCCAGCCTGGATGCGCCCCGTCGCAGTCGCACTCCCAGTCGCCCCGGCGAGGCGGGACCGGCTCGCAGCAGCAACGATCGCATTCCCAGCAGGTCCAGGAGAAGACTACCAAAGGGTCGAGCACTGTCCAGCCGAGAAAAGTCAAGTTCAACGTCGGTGAGTACGGCTTCGGCCGTGATCGTTGCATCGACTGACAAGACTCCTTTCTTCGAACTCCTTCATTCGGCCACCCTTACACTCGCACACCTCTCCCCGTCGCCCGACGCCAATCGCTCTTGTCCGCCCCGACGCCCTTGCCCTGCTCCTCGTCGTCGCGGCCTCAGGCTCCGGCTACCACGTCCTCGACGTCATTGGCGAAGGGGCCTACGGCGTCGTCGTGTCCGCCGTGCACCGCGCGACCGGCACCAAAGTGGCAATCAAAAAGGTCGCGCCGTTCGAGCACTCAATGTTCGCGCTGCGGACGCTGAGGGAGTTGAAGCTGTTGAAGTTCTTTGCCGAGGAGCAGGTCAGCGAGAATGTAAGTGCGCGGAATGTTGGTGTCGTGCGTCGCTGATGAGGCAGATCATCATGGTGTTGGACATTATCAAGCCGCAATCGTTCGATACGTTCAATGAAGGTCAGCCGGGCTCTTTCCGTGCGCTGAGGGTCGCCCGCTGACACCCGCAGTGTACCTCGTGCAGGAGCTCCTCGAGACCGACCTGCACCGCGTGATCCGGACGCAGGACCTGTCGGACGACCACTGCCAGTACTTCCTGTACCAGACGTGTCGTGCCCTCAAGGCGCTCCATTCTGCCGAGAGTAAGCAGACACACGTCCCCTCCTTCCGATCCCTCTGACCCGCCCCCAGTCATCCACCGCGACCTCAAGCCGTCCAACCTCCTTCTCAACGCCAACTGCGACCTCAAAGTCTGCGACTTTGGGCTGGCTCGAAGCGCACAGGCTCGCGACCCGAAGGCCACGGGGTTCATGACGGAGTGTGAGTTGCGTCACCGACATCACATCGGGTAATCTGGCATGCTGAATCTCTTAGACGTCGCGACGAGGTGGTACCGCGCTCCAGAGGTCATGTTGTCTTTCAAGGAGTACACCAAGGTACGTCGCAAATCGAAACCTGGTGGCATCCCGTGCCGCTTGCACCGCCTATTCCGCGTTCCGACTGACTCGCCACAGTTGATGGACGTATGGTCGGTCGGGTGTATCCTCGCGGAGATGCTCTCCGGACGACCCCTCTTCCCGGGCAAGGACTAGTCAGTGACCGTTGCCGCGACGCGGCGCGATCTCTCAGCAAGCCCGTGCTAATCGTCGCAGCCACGACCAACTCGACAAGATCCTCGAGGTGCTGGGTACGCCCACGATCGACGAGTTCTACGCCATCACCGCGGACAAGTCCAAGGCGTACTTGAGGACCATGCCGTGAGTGCGGGTCGTGGTACTGGGGTCGTTTGCGGCGAACCGAGTGGATCCGCCCCGGCTGACACCCTCTGCAGGTTCAGGAAGAGGAGGAGATTCGACCACATATATCCCAATGCCAACCCGCTCGCCATCGACTTTCTCGCCAAGACTCTCACCTGTGAGTAGTGCACAACGTCGCTCTTCATGACCCGCACAGAGCACAGTGCGTCGCGCACCGCTGACACGCCCAGTCGACCCGCGGAAGCGTCTCACGGTCGAGCAATGCCTCTCCCACCCATACCTCGACGCGTACCATGACCCAGAGGACGAGCCTTCGTGCCCTCCCCTCGACCCGTCGTTCTTCGACTTTGACGATCGCGGGGAGGACGACAAGCTCTCGAGGCAGGAGCTGAAGCGGCTTTTGTGAGTGATGCGGGGCGGACGAGCCGGATTTGCTTTCGCCCGACGAGTCGAGCAGATCTTAGCAGTCGAGTGATGGTATTGGTCAGCTGCTGATGATCTCGTTTATACAGGTTCGAGGAGATCATGACGTTCAACCCGGCATAAGTCGGCTCGAGGTGAGGCATTGGCGTCGTCGTCGTCGTCGGTCAGTTTCTCCCACGAGGGCAGAGACCGGCTGCGGTTTGCTGGAACGGTGCTATGACTGTGGCGAGAGGCCAGAGGGCGAGGAGAGGCCCGAGTCGATTCGGCGGACGATCAATGACAAGCTTGTACACGTAAGAACGTCTCGGACCTGTGATATCAGCGATATGTCTCTTTGTCGATCACATCTGGCCCTTGGCGCGTGTGGGCCGTGGGATTGTCGTTCGCCCCGCGGGCGATGCCTCGGAGAGCATTTGACTGGAATAGATAAATGAGGTTTTTTTTAGCTCGGACCTTGGGGCTTGAGTATCCAGAGTTCAGCTGGGGCGTTCCAGCAAGAGTGTGTGGAGAGAGAGAGGGAACCGGAACTGCGCATAATGAGAAGTAGGACTGAGGAGTGACGTACAACGAGGGTGGTGGAGGAACCCCTGCCCTGGTGCTGGTGCGGTGGCAGTGGCAGTTGCTGGCTTGGCTTGGTGCCCGAGCCGACGCGGCGACGGGTTCAGGGTCCATTCGATCTGCAACAACTACTGCTGCAACGCAACCGCTACATCGGTCTGTCTGGTCCACTGCGACTGCGTCTGCATCTGCATTCTGCGTTGCATCCTCACTTATCACCTATCCGCTCGCTCATATCGACACTGCTTGAACTGCACCGACATTGACATCTCGGCCAATGGTCCTCCGCGCGGGATAACGTCGTCCTCCATCCACCTCTCCACGCGGGTTCGGGTTCGCTTTACTCCCGGCTCCTTCCCTCTCCTTCATCCCCCTTCGTCCCTTTCCCTCTTACTTTTTCCTCGTCCACCTTTCGTCGCGCGTCGTGTCTACTCGCCACCAAACGACCAATATCGCGTACGACCTCGCTCTGGTCCCAGGTCCATCATCGACGATATCCACGACTATCACGACCCGTCCACGCCCTGACGCCCGACACCGACACCGACGCCGAGTGAGCGAATCGTCGTCGCTCCCAACATCCCAGCGACCAAGCCCCGGACTACCGATTGCTCCCCGACTCATGGGACAGCACGACGAGCAATAACTCCCGGCCCAGCGAAGAACTCTTGCTTGACTCCAAGGTAGCAACTGTCCCGATCGTTGCCTTTGCTCGCGAGCACGCGGACCACCGACAGTCCACCAACTCGCCGCTCACGTCTTGGTCCCGCCCTTCCCTCGGCGCAATCCTCACCATGGCCAGCTCCCCCCGCGCCAAACCTCCACCCATCATCGTCCAGCCTCACCCATCCGCTCCAGCCCCAGCCGGAACCGCTGGAACCGCTGGAGCCGCTGGAAGCTCCGGGCCGCACTCTGGGTCCAGCTCGGGCGCGCGGAGCCCTCAACAAGCCCATACCCCCGGATCCGCCATCATCTCCATCCCGCCTGGATGGGCGAGCTCGACCGATTCGCCAATAGGGGGAGGATCCGGAGGGAGGAGTAGTTGGGATAGTCATTTATCACAGCAGCATTATTATCCGGTGAGTGACGATCCTCACCCTGAAATCAGTCCTTTCCACCGCCGTTGCCTCGCTCCTTGCTGACGACCCAGCTATCCGCATCCTCCTCCTCCTCCTCGTCCCAACCCATCTTCTCCTGGCCCCCACCCCGAGCCTCATCCTCGCGGAATCCCACACCGGCACACTCCCACCCTCCACAAGACCGCTCCGATCCTTTCGACACCACCAACTCGTTTGCCGACGATCCCTTTGCCGCGCCCTCCGGCTCCTCGTCGTCGGGGGAGGACGACCGTCGTAGCAGTCGTCAATCGTCATTCACCGACCCTGTCGACTTCGCTTCGTCAGCATACGTCGAACCCATTCCGCCCGTGTCGTCGGGTCACGGCCCCGGTCCCGGGTCCGGGTGGGACGACGCTCGGAGAGGATCCATCACGATGATACCGCATCATCTTCGGAGTCATACCGATCCGCATCTCCACGAGGGTCAACCCCTGGACGCCGAATTCAGCGGGCTCGGATTGCCCGAAACATACCATTTCGATCCTGCAGCTCACCCCGCTCCCCCAGCCTTTGTCCGCACGTTCTCAGCGCCCCTCCCGCACAGAGTGGGCTACCTCCGCCACCCCCTCTCACCGAGCGACGACCCCCTCGCGTCCTACAGCGCGCACCCACCACGGCAAATGTCCTCGTTCTCCGCTCTCGGTCACGACCCCCAGTACCGCCCACCACCTCGCTCCAACTCGAGCGATCAGTCGTCCGCAACCCGCGTGGATTCCACCCCCGGCGAAACGGAATCGCCATTGCAGACCCTCTCGCTCGAGCTGGCCGACTCGGTACAAACGGCGATACAGACCCTGCTTCACCTCTCCCCACCCCACCTCCTCGACAATGCAAAGGAGCAGTATTCCGGCTGCACCGTGCAGATGCCCACGACCTCGCTCTCCGCCCTGCTCAGCTCGATGCGGTCACTCAACTACCTCTCGGCCAACCTCCAGGCGCTGTGCGAGCCGGGCAAGGCCGCGGCGGGCGGGACAGAGGAAGGGCTACTCGCCGCGGCGGCTAGCATGCGGAGAGAGGATTTTGACATTGGAGAACTACTCCAGACCGTGGCGGATCTGCTCAGCGGGCATGCCGCTCAGGCCGGCGTCGACCTGGTCCTCTTCCACGGCGACGCCAGCATCAAGCACATCAGCGTGACAGGCGACGGCGAGGGTTTAGGCTACATGCTGAGCCATGTGAGTGGACGAATTGTTCACCCTCTTGCGTCCGCGTCCCCGCTGACGTACCAGATCATCCGACAAATCCTCCTCGTTGCGCACCAAGGCGACACCATCGAGCTCGGACTGCAGATCCTCCCTCAATCACCGTCCATGACGCCCCGAGTCTCCCTCCCGCTCACGGCCTCCGAGGTGGAGCAGCGTCGAGCGACTGGCGGTTCGGCCGTACGGTCTGCCTCTCCCGGCCGTACGTTACCCTCCCCGCCCAGCGGCCACCTGGATGGCCCGCTCCTCTGCGTGTTTGAGATTGTGCACAACATCGCCCAGGCCCCCGATTCCGCCACCGCCACGCCCAAAGCCGAACTCAACCCGTTCACCCACCTCACCGAGCAGAAAGAAGCCGCTCAGCCCAAGCTCGACTCGCTCCTCTGTCGGAGACTGCTCCAGCACCAGCACGCGAATCTCAAAGTGGACGCGCAGCCTTCCTCGCCTCTTGGCTCGGGCCTCCCTCGCCGCGCTTACGAGGTGTCCGTGCTGCTCCCTCGAGGCAAGCCTATCCTCGAAACGCCGCCCTTGACCGTGGAGGAAGAGGCGGTGCGACAGCCCTTCCCGAGCGTCCAGCTCGCACGCGAGCCCACCCTCGCCGAGCTGTCGTCGTTCCAGGACTCGCTCAAGGGGAAGAAAGTGTTCCTCCACGCGTCGCTGTCGTCGCTGTTCGCGCGGCACCTCACCAGCTACCTCGCGGCGTGGGGGCTCGACATCTACCACATACCGATAGAGGAGAGCGACGACAACGTCTTCCAGGAGAGATCCGGCATCAGGTCCGCCCCGCAGGACGACGGCGAGGTCGTCGCAACCGCGCCCAACGAACTGGCGTCCAGCATGGCGAACATGTCACTGGTTTCAGAGCCCAAATCCAGTGCCTCGGGCGAGACGGAAAAGTTCATCATCATCGACGACGACGTGCAGGTGCTCCGCCGCGAGCTGCTTCGACTCCGATCAGAGAACGGCGCGCTGGCGCTCAAGCCGAGGCTCACCAAACGACCCACGCTGACGAGCCGCGCGAGGTCGTCTCCGCACGTCCGACAGATCTCCACGGCGCCAAAGAGCCCCAGCGTCGTGCTGATCCACTTTACCAGCCTGGCAAAGTACAACCAGGTCCGAGACGTCGTGTCGACGTTTCTCGGCTCGCCGACGTTCAGCCCGAGTGGCGCTTTGGTCCACCCCGAGATCATGGTGGTTCCGAAACCGGTCGGTCCGCGCCGATTCCTCACAGCCCTGCACACCGCGGTGAACCAGCCGGTAGTGGACCCGTTCTTCGCTCCCATCGCCACGAGCCCTCGATCGCCTGGTGGAGGTTTCCTCACCGGATCGAACCGCACGCCGCTCGGTTCGGAAGTCGGCGCCTCGGGCGGCTTCTTCGACTCGGTCGCGGAAGAGTCGGGCGAGGGGGACAGACCCCGACCCGCATCCGAATCCAGTGGGAGTCAAAAGGCTCGATCGCCGCTTGGCGAGTACCCACCCGCGCAAGCCACGATCGTCAGGACCGATCACGGGCTGCACCTGTCGCTCCCCACACCCGGAGAGATCCTCGCCACGCCCGCGTCAGAGTACTTTTCCAACGCCACGACCAAAGCCGGTTCGTCGGGTGCTTCGGGCGTGGTGATGCAGTCTCCGGACGGTCGGCCGTTTGGGATGTTCTTCGAGCCGCCGGTGAAGAACGAGCGGAGGATGTCGGTTGCCAGGATGACCTCGGACTCTGTCCGTCGCCGCGGACCGCCTAGTCGACGAACGTCGGCGGGGGTGGTACTGGACGAAGCTCACGGAGGAGTCGGCAAGATCTCCCCGCAAGGCAGTCGGCGCGCGTCGACGTTGTCCGGCGGTGGAGAGGACAAGGCGCTTTCGCGACGATCTTCCGGTCGGACCGAACCCCTCGTCAAGGAGGATCGTGTGGTTCGGGCCGCCGGGCGGCGAAAGACGTTGCCCGCGAACGGAGAGCCGATCATCGCAAAGGGCAGAGAACGATCCTCGACCATCACGCAGAGTTCCATCTGGCGCAAACCCGGTTCCGGCACGGTTTCCCCGCTCATGACCTCTCCAAAGGATGAGGAGCCGCCGACAATCCCGCTGCAGCCCCCGTTCCACCCGCCCAAAGTCAGGAAGCAAGCCGCGGTGCCGGCAGTCGAGGACGTCCATCGTCTGCCCGGAGCGCCGGCGGGAGATGTCCCCGGATCAAAGAAGAGCAAGGAGGACGTGGTGGTGCCTCCGATCAACGTGCTGATTGTTGAAGGTGAGTGGGGCGCGTCAGGGAGCGGGCCCAGTTCTAACTCGCATAGACAACCCGATCAACCAGAACATTCTGAGCATGTTTTTGCGCAAGAAGAAGATCAAGCACCAGTCAGCAAAGGACGGTCTCGAGGCGGTGGAGAAGTGGCGCACAGGTGGCTTCCACTTGATCCTTGTGAGTGAACCGCGTCTGCTCCGAAATGAATCATCGGAGTCGGCTCACGCCTTCGCCCTCGCCAGATGGACATCCAACTGCCCGTGATGGACGGTATCGAAGCTACCAAGGAAATCCGCAAGCTCGAGCGATCCAACAACATCGGCGTGTTCCCTTCCACCCCGGCCTCGGAGCAGCCTCCATCCTCACTCGCCACTCCCAGGGACAGCAGCGGTTCGGGCCCGACCGAGCCACCCGCCTCTCCCTTCCGGAGCTCGGTCATCATCGTCGCGCTCACGGCATCGAGCTTGCAGTCGGACAGAGTGGTCGCGCTCGCGGCGGGGTGCAACGATTTTTTGACCAAGCCGGTCTCGCTCAAGTGGCTCGAGCGCAAGATTGTCGAGTGGGGTTGCATGCAGGTGGGTCGGGCGTCGGTGTCGGGCAGAGAGCCGAGTTGAGTGTACCTGCTGACTCTGAACAGGCTCTCATCGACTTTGATGGGTGGAGACGGTGGAAGTCGTTCGATCCGAAAGACGGGCATGATGCGGGAGAGACCAAACGCGGGTTCCAAGTCGGACCTCAAGCCGCAGCTCGACACTTGGCGTCCCGGCTCAAGATCGATCGCAAGCCCGGCAGATCGCCTTCGGGCACAACCCGATCGGACTCTGCTTCCACGGGGACTGGTTCGGATTTCGAGCCGCCATCCTCCCTCCCGCCGGGACCTCCCGGACCTGAGATCACCGTCTCGTCTGCGACTCCCCCGCCTGACATTGTCCTCGGCAAAGTGCTTCCTCAGAGTTTGGGAGGCGTCGACGGGATCGATAAAGCCGCCGCGACGGAGTCGCTCGAATCGGCGCGGAGAGACCTGAACAGGAGTCTGAGCGATAGCGACGAAATGAGACCGTCCGAATCGAGTCCCCCCATCGAGGTGATTGCGACGCCGGGACCGATCCAGGCGTTGCAATCGATTGTCGAAGCGAAGGAGAGTCCGCTCGTACTGGAGAAGAAGTTGCCGATACTGAATACGAGGTTGGACGGCGGGCTCGACGTCGACGCCGATGCCGAGGTGCTCGGACAAGGCGGGGAAGGAGGCGCGGACGATGGCCCGGAACCGAACAGTGATTCCTCGGGCAACGAGGTGTCGCCAATAGCCCAGGAGGGGATCTGAGCGGTGCGGGCGTGGGGATTGGGGTTGGGTACAGGGATTATCAGGGGAGAGGCCTCTCGCGTGGGTTTGGGATGTTGGTTGTTGGGTGTTGGAGCGGAATCCAAGGGTGATAGCCATGGATACACGAAGGGTCGAGTTGGCAGTGAACTCGTTGGGATGCTTCGTAGTGGGTCGGATGCACACGCATGGTCTATCGGCGGTTCATGCGGTCCACGCGGTTCATGCGGTTCGTGCGGTTCGTGCGGTTCACGCATCTCGTGCGGTCCACGCCTTTCGTGCGGTTCATGCGAGCCACATCGCGGCTATTTGACTCGATTGTGTGGCGAAAGACGATCCATTCGGCAGGGTGAGACGCCGACGCCAGCTGAGATCGATATACGAAGTACTCGTGAGCTGTCTACTTGATTGACAGATTGACGATGTGAGACCTAGATCCGGATATATGCCCTACACCAAACGAATGGGGATCGGAGTCACTGCGATGTGATGCACTTGTGCTGTACTGGTCCAAAATGATCTAGAGCTCAAACCAAAAACCACCATCGTCTACACCGTCTACACCGTGTTCCGCCTACACCATCCACACCGTGTTCCGCCTACACCGTGATGACCCACTTCCCATCCACCTGCTCCACCTTCAACCCTCTCAACACCTCGTCCGTCTCCACCGGCTTCTCCGACGTCTCCTTATCCCCGGATTTGGCTTTGGATTTCTCTCCCTTGGCTTTGGTCTTCCCTTTACCAATCTGTTCCAGGAACTCCGCGAGCGGGAGCGGCACCGATGCCGACGCCGACGCCGCCGACGCGTCGAGCTTGGACAGGTTCTTCCGGAGTCGCTTGAGGGTCTTCTCGGGGACTTCGGAGGGGGCGGCGGAGTCGCGCACTGGAGGAGGGGACACGGCGTCGGCGCCGTTGTCCCGCTTGCGTTTCTTGCTCGCTTTCAAATCCGATTTTTCGTTGCCATTCGCGACGACCGCGACGGTCGAACTGGTTTCCGGCGCCGGCGCGGTGTTGGTCGTGGTCGTGGTTGTGGTCGTTCGCTCGCTTCCTCCCTCTGCCTCTGGCTCTCCCTTGGGTCGCTTTGAATTCGCTTTGCTGCCCGTACCGCCTTTATCGCCCTTCTTCTTGTTCTTCTTCTTCTTCTCGGCCCCGCATCCCGCTCCCAGCTCGTCTTCTCCGGTTTTGACCTTCTCCACAACATTCGTGGTCCTCGCTCCGGGTGCGCCGGGTGCTACGGGCTGACTCGTCATGGGCGACGCAACGTCCGCTGGCTCCTCCGTCGCGGCGGGAGAACCCCAGGACCGCATACCTCCTTGTGGAATCGCCTTGTTCTCACCAGAAGCACGGAAGCCTCTTTGTCCGTGTCCCTGCCCCTGCCCCTGTGCCGATGCATGACCCTGGGACCCATACGCCCCTCCTCGTCCGAACCCTCCCCGTCCACGCTGGAACCCACCACGACCACGACCCGCATAACCGGCGTAACCCGCATGACCACCGGCGTAGGATGATGATGCCGAGTCGGCCTCGGCGAGAGCGGCTTGGCGGGAGGGGTGGATGGCGGAGGTGCCGACAGCTCCGGCGGGACTGGACGTGGATTCGGCGGGAGTGGGTGTGGCAACAGCCGAAGGAGCGGAGGAGGGCACGGAAGGGGTCGGCTGAGGCTGCTTGCCCTGGGCGATGTCAGCGGGTAGCCCGAAGGAACTGTAGCTTGCGTCGAGGACTCCCTCATGGAAAAGTTCCAGAGCAAGCACAACGGGATGTCGTCGCGTCGGTTTTCTGTTTCATGCTCGGAAGAGGTCTAAGATGCGGTGGACAAAATGCAAGGGGAAACAGTGAATCGCAAATCGCAACGGTGAAGCGGTTGATAGGAAGTAGAGCAAAAGGACAGGGGTTACAGCGTTTAGGATGAGGTGCAATGGATCTAGTCCTTTGAGGAATGGAAGTATGAAGGATACAGTGGATAGATCATGATACCAGAAATTATTGACGAGTCACAACTCACCTTCTTGGCACCCTTGTACAGCGCACCCTGGTACTTCTCCGCCTCACTCACACAGCTCGTGTGGCTCCTGCGGCGTCAGTCGGCGCACAATCGCGGCGGTACAACGGCTGCTCCCGCGAGTCCAGCGAGGCACACGAGTTACGCAAGTCACGCAAGTGACGCGAGTTCTGCCGGAGTGTAGGGTGAGGGTGAGGGTCTCACTCACTTGTACTCTTGGTTCTGAAATGTGGTCGAGCAGTCTACGAGGGGTCAGCTCGGTCAGTCCGGTCAGTTCGGTCCAGCAGAACCCGAATCCCTACTCGCGGACTGAAAACGGATAAAAGGATAGATTGCAGATGGGCACCAGCTTAGATCTGGGTCTGGGTGTGGTGTGGATTGGCCTTGATTCGTGAACGGGTGAGACGAGAGCTCAGACTCTCACTCACCGAGACAGGTGAACGACGCCCAACACCGCTGTCTGTGCTGGTCCAACTTTGGCTTCTTGACTGTATCGGCACAACCGTCGCACCTAGCTCATCAGCGCGGTCAGGCTCGACACGGAGGCTCAAGTCGGACGTGGAGTCACGACGTACTGGAAGGACACCATGATGAGTCTTTCTGAGGTGAGACCGGGACGGGACTGATGCGATGTGGGCGATGTGGGCGATGTGGGCGATGTGGGCGTGGTGCGATGTAGGAGGATGAACACAAGACACAAGGACAGGCTATGGGATCTCTCAAAAGTAATGCTTGGACGCTGTGGACCGGAAATTTGAGGTCACGTGCAATCGACGGGATCAAATTGGGATACATACAGTTACATGACGACGCGCGCATCTACGCGACTGATCGCTCCAGTCCAGTCGACATTTCAGCCAGTCGTCAATCTTCTTCATTCCTTCTCTTTCAACTATCCTCTACTCGCACTCAACTCTGCACACATGTCCCGACTCGGAGCAGAACGTGAGTCTGGGTCTCGCTTTCGATGCGTGGGATGCGCCGGGGTGGACTTCCTCGTACACCTCCGCCGCCGCCGCCGCCTTGCATCGCTCCGTCTGCGATTTGCGAATCGCCGCGCTGCTCTGCTCCCTTGTCCTCCCGCAGACTCCCCCTTCCCCCATCCTAAATTCTGCCCGTAAAACACTCCCTCGCCTCGACCCAACCTGCACCTGCACTCCCTCACTTCTCCGCCTTACCGCTGAACCCCGTTAACCCCGCATAGCCCGCGTCAACGCCAAGACCCTCGGTCAGCATGTCGGCCAAACAGTCCGGCTCACGGCCAAGGTCCTCCAGCTTTCGGGGGACAAGGCGACGGTGGAGTCGTCGGACGGTCAGAAGGTGGGTCGGGGCGTGGCGTGTATGTCGGGCCGTGATGTGTTATGTCGCGCGTGGTGTGTCATGCCGGCGTGGCGTGATTCCCACAGTCCGGTCCGCACGACCAGATAAGCACAGGGTGGAGGAATGCAGCCGAGGATTGTTGGGTGGAGTCGGAAGAGTGCTAACGTCGATAGGTCGGGATCCACCTCTCCAGGGTGAGTGGTTTGGTCTCTCGTTTTGGCGTGCTCGTCGTGCTCCGGTGTGCCCTCCGACCTCCACCCTCCACCCTCCACCCGCTGCCCTCCGTTCTCAATCGATACGTCAAACAGAAGTAGACAAGTGGTTGTTTGACGAGGAGGACCCTCTGCCCGCTGCCTTCCACCCTCTGCCCGCTGCCCGGTCCCCTCCGCTCTCTGCCCTCCGCTTCCTGCCCCCCCGCTTTCTCCCTCCGCTCTCTAGCTTCCATCTCATCCCAGCACATGTCCGATGAGCGGATTCCACCAAACCAAGACGTCTGGCCCAGATCCGGCGTCTCAGCCCCAGATCCAAATCCAGATCCAAATTCAGAACCAGAACCAGAACCAGAACCAGAACCAGAACCAGAACCAGAACCAGAACCAGAACCAGACCGGTCCTGCGATCACACCCCCCCCTCGACACCCCGCTCACCACCCCGCTCACCACTCCGCAGGACATGCACCTCTCCGACGGATACGTCGAGATCATCGGCACGGTCAAGGACGATAACACCATCAAGGCGTTGACGAACATCGACCTGGGGAACAGCCTCGGTGCGTGGGCGTGGGCGTGTGGATGCGGATGCGGATGCGCTTCTTCCGTTGTGGTCTTGTGCTCCTCTTCGTCTCGAGTCGAGGTTGGGGCTGGCAATACTCTCTGTGCTGCCCTCCTTATCTGCTTCTTCCCTTCTTTCCGTTGGTCCCCTCCTTCCCTGCTATGCCTTGTTCCCTTCCTACTCCTCTTCGTTCTCCTCCCCCCCTGCTCTTTCTTCCGTCCCCAGCCCGCTCTTCCCCCCACCCTTCTCTTCGTACCCCCCACTCGCCGCCCTCCGAGTCGGTCCTATGCTCCCCGCACGATCATATCGAATCAAACCAGTCATGCCGCCCACGCCCACGTCCACGCCCAGCCGAGATCCCACACCGGACGCATGAGCGTGATCTCGTACCGAACCAGCGCTTACACCACACAGATATGAAGGCCGTCGATCACATTGTCGAGTTTGCGCATTCTTCAAAGGGCGAGGGCGTGCTCTCATAGCGGCGGCGGCGCAGCGAGATGCGACGCGACGACGCGATGCCATGACATCGCGTTGTGGCTTTAAGGGTCAGTCCGATCGTGCAGATAGATACCCAGCAGCGAAGCAAGATATGTATGTGAGACGATACCTTCTGCGAGATCCCACTTGCTGTCCAAGCAAATAGCAGACTCCTCCATTTGTTGGTCAAGTACAGTCGCACCGCAGAGTATAAAAGGGCCGCCGCATTAAAACGGGCGAATGAACTGGGATCGGACACGACGCAGACACTAACACGGACGTCGACAGAACACACACATCATCGACGCGACACACACACACGACGGGACACAGACACATTCTCGGGTCGAAGCCGCCCGAGTCCGATCGGGTCACACGAGGTGCATGCAGTACATAGGCTGAGTGAGGGTATCGTGCGCTGCGTGCCTCGTGTCCCACCCCCGCGATACGCGAGACGCGAGATCATGCCGCGTTTCGGAGGACTGAGATGTCAGCGGGGCGCGAGCTTCGACGGGCGGGAAGCGGGAAGACGACACTGGTCCGCAACGACCACACGAGTCTGGGTGTAATTGGACGAAAGGAGGAGGAACGGGGTCGACGGGGCGGTGGCGGATGGGATGGATGGGTTATACGAATAAGAGCTAATAGTGGACGAGGTAATGACGTACCCAGGATGACAGAGTCTCCTCGGAGGAACAATTTGCTAAATCATCGTCAGCGTGATGGGCCTCTCACAAACCAACGCGGATAACACGAGGACGCCGACTCCATCAGAGCACCCAGAGCACCTAGAGCACCCAGAGCATCCAGGCAGAGTGAAAGGCTCCAAACCGATCGATCCGGTCAAGTCTCGTCTAAACTCGACTGCACTCACGAGATGAACCGGTCCTTGTTCACTGGCTTCTTGTCTTTTCCTTTTGGTGTTTCGACCCACATCTGCGCGAGTCAGCGGGAGAGTCGTGTAGTTCGTCGAGTCGTTGTCCATCGCTTCCCGGATGACCAATGCACCGATTTGTTCCAATCTGCACAACTCGGGTCCAATTATTCGTCCGTTTCGCTTCACCCCGACCAACCCCATTCTCTTACCCTCCGCTCCTCATGCTGAACCGAAACCACCGGTCCAAGTCCGCCCCCATCCATCTACCCAGAACGAGTTTGACCGCGCGGACATCCCTCAGTATCTAGCCCGCCGACCACCCTCCGTCCTCTATCGTGAACCACCCTCCGTCCTCTCTCATGAACCACCCTCTGTCCTCGCTCGTGATTTTTCGCCCTCTCGGACGAAAGTGCCCCTCTCCAGTATCTTCCTCCTCTTCATCCTGTTTCGTGCCCTTCTTTCTCTTGCTCCTCTGCTTCTGCTATCCCTGCTTCCGCATCTCCTTCGCCTCTTCATCACCTCCCTGACCTGCCCCTGCTGTCTCGTCCCTCTCATCGCCGTCCGCCTCCACCTCAAGTGTGCTCCTCACCGAATCCACCCCCACCCTCAAGCGCACGACGCCAGAGCACGACGGATCGAACCCGTTATCCCACCCCGACTCGCGGCCGAGTACCAATCGACCGACCAATTCAATCTCGTTCCACAGACATCCGTGACCATTCCCCTTGACCCACAACGCAGAATCCGACCTGCCCATCCATCCAGACCGAAATCTCACCCACCTCTTTCACATTCTCCAACACCATGTTCGCGTGCCGATCAAACGCCTTGACCCTCGCCAGCAGCTTCTTGTTGTTGCGCAGCGAGATCAACACCTGGGACTGGTTCCGGACCGCCTGCTGGAGGACCGAGAGCGGGCCTTGGGAGATCTCGTATTCCTCCAACTCGCGGATCTGGGATTCGTCCAGCTCGGACTTGGGGACGTGGACGTATTGACTGGAGGGGGGAACGGGGAGCGGGGGCGGCGGGTGACGTGTGACGTGTAACGTGTAACGTGTGTAGCGTGTAGTGTCGAGATGTAGGAGTGGATGGAGATGGGGCGGAAGGAGTCGGAAGAGGGAGAGGAGGGGAGATAAGGACAGGAGGTCGGGACACGAGAGGAAGATGAGGTCGGTCGACACGATCCAGTTCGAAGGGAGCGATACAGCCGTGCGATGGGAAGAGGAAAGCGCGCTTGTCAGCAGTCGTCCTTGTATCGTGCCGCTGCGCTCGCCGCGGGACTCACCTCATGGTCGCCGAGTCGAAGTCGTATCTGTCCAGAAGAGGAGTATGGTCGTTGAATCCAACGCAGACGAGCAGCGACGAATACCACAAACCCAGGCCAAGTAGGCACCACCAGAGCCTCGGCATTTCCGGCGATATGCTCAATGTGGCACCGTCTCACAAACACCTCTCTCACGGTCACAGCTACTGCCACGTGGCCTCCGCCACCTACTCGGTCCACCCTACCGCCCAGTCCTCAATGCTCGATACACCATACATCAATCACCGTCTTCCTCTCTTCATCCTCACACACCCGCACCATGGCCACAGCAATGGACGTCGACCCGCCAACACAGGCGGAGGTGCCCAAGACGGTCGCTACGACTGGGGACAAGAAGCCGCGCTTCGAGGTGAAGAAGGTGGGTGGGTCGAGCGGGTCGAGTCGGGAGCTGGGCCGAGGCGGCTTCGGCTTGGGCCTCGACGCGTGTCAGCAGTGACATCGCGCACTGCTTCCCATTTCCGCCCACGTCGATTCGCTGCGTGATCTGTGATTGTGCTGGGAAGCAATGTTCAGTAACGCTGACTCGAGCAGTGGAACGCAGTGGCGCTTTGGGCTTGGGGTGAGTGGCCTACGATCTCGTCGTGATGGCTCGTGCCTACGATCTCGTCGTGACGGCTCGTGATCTCCTCCGTGTCCGTACAGGTCCTGGCTTCTTGGCACGGACCATCGAGGGATCTGTAACAACGCAGACGAGTTGGAATGGCACAAATGAAGCCGAAGCCGAAGCCGAAGCCGGTGTGAGCTCGTGACTGACATGTCAGATATCGTCGTGGACAACTGCGCCATCTGCAGGAACCACATCATGGATCTCTGTGAGTGCACGGTGTCCTCCTGGAGGACCAGCTGGGACATACTGGCCCGGATCGACGAGCTCCTCGTTGGTCGTACACGAGTACAGGCTCATGCCGTGCTGCAGGTATCGACTGCCAGGCGAACCAGGGCGCGGACGGCGAGGGTGAGTGCGCAGCGAAGGTCTTCCTCGGGCCGTTGTCGATGGGTGGATATGGGAATCTGCGCTGACGGCTTGTACAGGCTGCACTGTCGCTTGGGGTGTTTGCAACGTACGTTGTCTCAGCTTTCCCCGAGGCGGCTTTCGCGCGGCGTGTATTCATCCTTCTCCCGCCCCCGCCGATGGCTCGCTGGCCAAGCTGATGTAACCGCCCGCAGCACGCGTTCCACTTCCACTGCATTTCCCGCTGGCTCAAGACTCGTCATGGTGAGTTCCCCTCGACGACCTTCTGCGTCCCTCCACTATCCTCACCCGTCGATCTGCCTCGTGCAACCGATCATCTCCGCGTCGTTCCACAGTGCCCGTGCTGATAGCTGATACAACTCAGTTTGCCCTCTGGACAAGTACGTGCCCGTCCCCCTCACCTGCGCGTCTCATGCTCAACCCAACCTCTCATTTCGTCACGCTGTTCGGACGGCCACCACCTCAGTATACCGGGACCAGATCCCGCACCGAGCACCCGCATCCGCAGCAGCATCCGTCTCGATTTTCCTCGACCGACGCCGTCGTGTGCGGTCTGCTGACTCCGTAACAGCCGACAGTGGGAGCTCCTCAAATATGGTCGATGAGCCGTTGCCCCTCACTCACGGTCTCCCTTCTTTTCGTTCGGCGCCGCCCACTTTGTGTAGATTTACGTGGACCACGCGATGCATCGCGATGTATCATCACTCGATCGAAAGGATCGGGCCGCCGCATACTATGACCAAATAAAGCGGCTGGCTGATTGACAAGTAGATCGGATCTCAAACCAGGCTCCCTCGATAGACACCGTGCGAACGCGTCTTCGCTGGACCCACTTCAATCCAATCTCAAGCAAAGGGCCCCCCAAGAAGAGACACGAGACGCGCTGTCAGAATCTCTTCTCCCAACCCAGTTCCGGGATGCACGGCGATGGATTGAATGCATTACTCGGTGCCATGCCATGCCATGCCATACCATGCGATGCGATACGACGCCGTGACTGTTGTGCGGCGATACCCTACCGATGCCTGATGCTTGATTACTTGCGATGTGCCAACCGCTCGCTCGCCTCTGCTCCTTCCCCTACCAGACCCGCATCCCCCCCGCCCCTCCTGGAACTATGACACCACTCCCCTCTCTCCATCCTCCCTTCCTTCCTCTCCACGCTCTCGCCGAGCTCCCGCACACCTTCCTGCAGGATCTCACAGATCTTTATCCGCATTGACTCTTCCGCTTCTTTCCCACCGGGGTGATCGTGATCCCCACTCGCCCTCGCCGCCCAATCGCCGCCGCCGGATCCACCTTCACCCGATGCGCCCGATGCGCCCACTGCTCCCGCTGCGCCGGCTTCGCCAGGCGGTCGCCCGAGCTGCTTCGCGGCGGCGCGCCACGAGTCGATGAGAGGGGATACACGGGGAGTGAGTGGCGAGCCGACGGTGATGCTCACGGAGGCTCCCGGGCGGGGGATGGGGCGCGGGAAGCCTCGACGTTCATCCATGATCTGGTCAAAGCCTGCGGGGTCAGATAGCCCGCAACTCGGGCAGGTGCGGCTGGGATGACGATCCTGCAGGTACACAGGCCGCAGGAGGGTGTGTGCGTTGACAGAAGCCATCGTCGGAGTACAGGCGAGTTTGAGGGTTGAGGTGAACGGGGTTACGTGAAAGAGGATCGGATCGGGGTGTTCCGCGACGTACCGGATATCCATATTGGGATGATCTCCGGCATGATCAACGAGTCCATGATGATACGTCCGCTGATCACGGGGTTAGGGAGTTTCGACGACATGAGGGGGACCACTCACACGCCCCACTTGAACCGGAAGAGACCGCCGTCGGGGTTGATGGTTGGCTGGTTGATCTTGCCCTCTGGGAAGATGTGGATCTGACGACGAGTCAGCGCTGTGGAAATCCTAGATCCCGAGGTGGATATCCAATGCAGCGACCAGGTCGGGCTTCGGGGAGGGAAAGGCGGGAGAGGAGGGGGGGGGGGCAACCTCTCTCAACCCCGCCAAGTGGAAAGCACGATGAAGTGATGAAGCGCATGGGAATACGATGGAACGTCGAGTAGGGGGAACGCCACACTCACCCACTCTCCAGACTGGAGCAGCCTGACCGCCTCGTCTACGGCGGGTTGGAAGATCCCTCCGCCGCGATACGTCTCAATAACCTGGCCGAGGGTGAAGAAGCGCGAGAAGTATGGGTTGGTGAACATGATGTCGGAGGCTACGACAGGGTTCAGCACAGTCGACGCGACGCGAGACCACAACATCGCGAGACGACAACATCGACATCGCCTCGCATTTGCCATGGGCGCGATTGTGGGATAGACACGGGGCTCGGCTCTACGCACCGCCTAATGTCCACCGTGTGTTGCGGCTGACGTGCCGTGGCGATGCGAAGGGCAGGGTCGTGGACAGAGGCATCATCGACCACATCTACGGTGTGGTGTCAGGGCGGCGTTGTTTCGGACGATTCCGTACTGGACGTACCATGGGATCGTCCACCACCGAGTTGTGGTTGCACACTACGTTGTTGCGTCAACAAATGAGTCCTCGGCACGCCCTCGCTGCTCCAGAATAAAGCAGGTCGATCCCGGATAGAGCAGCGGAGCAATCCCAAGACGAAGTGGGCTCGTCGCTCACCCGTGACTATCCCCCGCCTCATCTCCTCGCCGTTCTCCCCCAGCACGATCCTCTCCCTCTCCTTGCCCTTCCGACTCGCCGGCTCCTTCAGCGCATCAAGCAAGATCGGCAGGCCCTGGACATCGAACCGCTTGGTCCCTAGGCGGGTGAATGCGCGGGAGCCCAACGCGACGGCGGAGAGGGTGAGCGCCGAGGCGAACGTCGGGGCCATGAGAAGTGAGAGGGAGAGATGGAAGCGAAGGAGCGAGTGAGACGGGTCGGAGGTAGGATGTTGTTGACCAGTGAGAGGTATTTGGCACAAGAGACACGTTCAAAAGTCGGGTGGTCGGGTGGCCACGAAAGTTGAACGAAACGTGGGGCGAGGTGGAATGTCACGTGATCGATATGTGGTCCGAGGCACGGGCTGAACCGGTCGTGGGAATGCGTTGTGAGCCATGGGCTGCCTACTTGGCAGTGGTGCGACGGGGGACACGAGCAGCTTGTGAGGCTATGCGCAATGCATCGGTCTTCAACCCAGACCACTCCGGTTGTGTTGGGCTGGTCGGTACTACGTTGACATTGAATCGACACGACACCTTTCGTCTGTGGCAGCTACATCGTCTCCAGCCTGCCCGCTCGGCAGCAGTGGCAGCAGCGACGAATCGACGAGAACTGCACCCGCACCCATGGACGAGGAATGCTTCCCACGAGACGCGTTCACATACCTCACTCGGGAGAGCACCGGAGCGCACGACAGGTCGTCACGGGCCCCAGTCTCAGCACCCATTCTCTCCAGTGGCGGTGTAAACATGTATCCATATCGCCCGTGCACTCGTACCTGTACCGAGGCACCTGGAGTTTCTCACTCCAAGATGCGTTACGCGCTCCTGGCGCCTCGGTACGAGTGTACACTCTGTGCTGCGGCATCATCGACTCCGACTCCGACTCCACCGGCACTCACTCCACTGCTGACGAACCGATTTTGATGACCGATTGATCGGCTGAGACACCGACACCGACGCCGACGGCCACACCGACGGACTGGGAAGTTGCGGCCGAGAGCTTTGTCTGGGAGTGAGTGCTCGCCTGCGCCGAGCGTGCCGGTGCCGCCGTGCCGAGGGAAACAGGAAGGAGCAATCGGGCAGGACCGAGCGTGCCGAGTTTGGGGATTGGCGGTGCAATTAGGTTTGTAATGTTGTGACGTCAGCGGGGAGCGTGGGTGGTTGGCGCGCTTGGTTGGCGAAAATCAATAATCCAGCATTAGAACTTACCAGGCTGGGCTATTAGTTCTCGCCAACCACTCTTAGTATTCGCCAGCAGGTCTTGGTATCCCGCAGATCTCTTGGCCGAGTGGGCCACTTTCTACCATATTGGGTAATTTCCGACCACTGGTTGGCCACTCGGAACTTGGTCCCGGGGCGCACGGCGGGAGCACAACGGGAACGGCGTGGGTGAGTGAATAATAGGCGTTATTAAACATAACCACCACCACCACCACCGCCATCACTTTCTTCCCCATCGACTTTGTCGTCGCCGCACATCACTTGCCTACCATGCTGGGTCCTCTGCACTCGCCATCCACAACCACTCCCCAAACTCGCCAACCACTCTAGCAACCCGCCCCCCGTTGGAACAAGTCTGAAACGCCCCGTTACCGCGTTACCAATCCGACTACTCCCTCTCTGGTGCCAAACGATAACCCCCCAAACCGCGCTAGCCAACCGTCACGCACAGCGCAACTCGACTCCAAACCACAACATCGACTTCAAACATCAACTCGCATCCATCCCCCCGCACATCGCGACACGACACGACACTCGCATCGATTCCACTCGACCAACCCACATACTGAGAGAAGGACAGTCAGTAGGAGACGGGGACAGAGCGCTGCCTCGAGCGAGGCAGTGGGCCCGCGCGGGACCGAGTCCTAATTTAGTCGAGCACTTGTTTTGTTCGCGCTCGATCGCTCCATCCCTTCTTGTTATTCGCATTCGCGAAGAGTCACTCTGCGAGCGAGGGTCGGTTGGTTGAACGAGTGCGTCGGTGACATCGTGAGTCACGACGAGTGTGGGCGCGGGTGCGGATTGAGTTCTGACTCGCGTCCAAGACCTGTGCTTGGGTGAAACCTCGTCGCCTCATCCCGCTCGACCGCCTGCGTCGCCACCATCCATCCATCACCTACGACGAGGAGCGGGTGTGTATCGCCTTCGCCTTCGCCTCCCTTCTCTCCATTCATCTGGTCGACGTCGCGCACAGCGCATCGCTAGTTGCCACACGCCATGGCATACGCCTATCCATACGACGCGCCCCTCGCGCCGCTCCATCCATCCCTCACCCTCGATCCCGATTCCACCGCAGTACCAACCGACGACATGGCCGCGGTAGCACATGCACAACCCCACCCACACTTCTCCCCCAAGATAATCACCCCCGAGACCGACCTGGGCCATGTCGACCACGTCGACACCCACCCCCACGCCCACGCCCCCGAGATCTTCACCTTTCCCAAACAGCCCGTCGCGCATCCACAGCCTCATCCCACTTTCCTCACGCAGGGGATCAAGATCCGATCGGGGCTCTCGTCCCCTCCGACCTCCGCCGGCGGAACCGATAGCGAGGCGGGTCTGTCCGACGACGCGGTGTCCGACCCACAGGGCCAGAGCAAGACGGGCAAGGAACATCAACCGATCTCGCTGCTCTCCGCACTGCTCCATTCGCCCGAACACCAACTCCAGATGGCTTCGGCGAAGAGAGCACATCCCCCACCCTCCACTTCCGGCCTCACTTCCGCTCGATCCTCTGCACCGTCCACAACCTTCTCGTCACCTGCCGCTCCGCATCATGGTATTCTCCAAAACATGGCGTCCATGCAAGCAAAGGACAACAAGGAGGTCAAGGATGGAAACGGAGCCGGTGCCCCCGCGCCGACGTCCATTCTCAGGCGAGGAAGCACCTCGGCCAGCTCGGATGGCGGAGAGGCAGTCGGTCTCGGACTGGCCATGACGGGGATGCACGGCGCGCACGGCGCGGGTCATGTCGCAGAGGCAAAGCTGTCCCCGGTGGAGGAGAAGCGGGAGCGAATCGGCTGGGCAGACGAGGCGCCGCGACCAGAGGTACGTGTGGTCACGAAGTGATATCGCATCTGACTTTGCTGACTTTTGTACAGTCTGAAGCGCCTCTGTCCCGCGCCCCCTCGACTCGAACACCCGCACTCAAGTTTGCTGTCGCCGCGCCGCCTCCGACTCAACCCGCGGCCCACGTGCAGGAAGGAAGCGAACCCCACTCACGCCGGCCGTCGAGCCCGTTTGCTCGAGAGCGCCAGCTGCAGCGGGAACTCGACCTCGACGCGGAGATGGAACCAAATGGGGACCGCGACGGGGAAGGGGACGAGGACGATGAGTGTGCGGAAGCGTCGGAAGAGTCCCCCGACGCCCGGCTGCCAGAGTACCGCGGGTCTTCGAATGACGACGGGCGCAATAGTCACGTTCGAGATCAGGATCAGGAGCAGGATGAGGACCCGGCGGGATCCGACGACGAATCGTTTGACGACTCGGACCTCGGATACCAGGAGGACGAGGAGGATGGCGAGTTCTCCGACGATCCGGAAACCGCTGCGTTTCCTCGCGACGCCCTCCAATCCGACGGGAACGGTAACTTTGCCTTTGCCCGACCGACCAACTGGCGTCGTAGAGGCGCGCGGCGACAGCGGGATGGCTCGCCGTCCGCTTCCCCGCCGCCGGCGCCTGCGGTGCTGCCCCCTCCGGCTCGGCGCGGGCGGGGTCATATCCGCGTGATCGACGATCCTTCTCACAGCGGTAAAGAGGGCAAGAAGGGTTGTTCACGACACTGTTCCCCTCCTCCAGCGAGATCACGCAGCAACTCGATGCGCGGTCCGCCGCCACCGGGCTCGAGCCCCTCGGCTCGCAACTTGAAGGAGAAACATCAGCAGTCGCAGTCGCAGTCGCACCCTCACCCTCAACCTCATTCCAAGAAGCCGTGCTCGGGCAGGCTCTCCGATGCCGGACCGAGAGACGGAAGAGCGGGCAGTCCCATGCCGCCTCGTGTTCTCGACCTCGAGAGCGAGCTGGACGAGGAGGACGACGATGAGGATGAGGCTGTAGAGCCGACATTACCTGCCATCGCCGCAGCGGCGTCGTCCCGGTCGTTGTCGGCTTCGCCTGCTCGGCCTCGTGGCGGCTGGCGTTCGGACGATTCCATCTTCCACGGTCCCAATTCGCAGCAAACGAGGGGTATCGGATCGACCCGGCTCGAATCGATCCCGCGGAACATCTCGGCGCCGCCTCCTGCCCGGCCGGTATTCTCCGACTCGGACGACGAGCGCGAGCGTTTGTCCACGCCGACAATCCCCGCCAGCGTCCCCATGGAGCCTCAGCTGTCCACGATGGGCGGCGGGGCGGGAGTCGGGGTGGGCGACGGGATGCGCAATTTCCTCCGAAGGGCGTCAGAACACCTACCCATGTTCCGCCGACCTAGTGTGCCGCTGGACCAGACCCCACCGGGAAGTTTCGTCATAATAGATCCGCGCGACGCTGGGATCTCCGGATCACCCCTCTCCGCGCCGTTGCCTTCACAGTCGACCTGCCCGCCGGCGCTGGACGACACCCCCGCTCTGGCGAGGTCCCAGTCCCCAGCGGCTGAACCGACCGACACGCCTCTGACCCACCGTCTCGAGCGGGCTCTGTCGGTGTCTAATGCTCAGCGACCCAGTCCGCCATCGCTCCTGCTCCAACCTCCTCGGACATCCCAATCGGCCAGGACGTCGGTGGTGATGCACCCCGAGATCTCCGCGGCGATGAAATCCGCGAGGGAGACCGAAGTTGGAGCCGGCACCGGATCAGGATCTGGGTCCGGATCTGGGACTGGGGTGGGGGTTTCAACAGCTACGGACGAAGCGACGGGAACGGCTGGTGGAGCCGTTGTCGGAGCGGGTCTTACTCGCGCAACGACTCTTGGCGGTCGGGTGACATTCCAACCGACAGAGAAACCCGCTCGGGACCAGATCCCTCCCCGGTCCGTCTCGCATGCTTTGTCCGCGGACGAGGGCGCGCAGAAGAGAGCAAAGATTGCCGAGCGCGCAGCGGCGATGGCGACGGCGACGCAACCCGCCCAGACGACAGGCGCTGCCGTTGTCAAGAGCAAGCCTATCCTGTGTCCCCGACCAACGAGGGACCATGACGGGAAGGATCTGGGGTGGACGGACGAGGCGTTATTGCATATCAGGAAGAATGCGGGGAAGGAGTGAGGAGTGAGGAGTGAGAGGGAGGAGGGTGTTGGTTGGCCAGTGACTCTTAATCGAGACACCCAGTCTCCGAGACGTAATCGCCATGACCGCCATAATCGTGCCCAAGGCACCACCTCAAGTCCTGGAGACCTAATCGTGCCAACGAGACGACCCAATTCGGGTGATAATCATGAAGAGGTGGAAGCGGTGAAGGGTGTGGGTTCGTGATAGACGGTGGAGGGGAGGGTGGAGGGTGGAGGGTGGGTTAGTGGGAGTGGGCGAGAGCCGGCCTGACGAAGAGGAAGAGGCTCGCGCAGGGACGTAAGGAGTCACCTTAATGTGCGCTCTAGTGCGCGCCCTACTGTGCCTAATGTGCAGTTGTCAACGACCGTTATATTCCGTCTCGTGGTTATACACGATACACCCATGTAGCGCTACCTAGCATATACTCTAGCATCAGTCCATGCAGCCGTCGTAGACTGCGGAACGACGGGGAATCACTGGGAGACGGGGAATCACTGGGAGACGGAGAATGATTGGACGGACGCGGAAGTACCGTTGTCGCAGCGTCAGCGTCGGCTTCAGCTTCAGCTTCGGCTTCCGACGTGATGACACCGTCAGTGTGGAATGTGGGACAAGGTCTGATCAATTGCATCAAGAAAAACAGTCTTATCCCGCCATATCCAAGTTCGATCTGCCGCCTGCACGCTCGTCGGCCCGCCAGCGAGCCGAGCGTGTATGCCATTGGATCGTCGCCTCTGGTGTACCGCGAACAATCTACAATCCGCTAACGCAACGCAACCTGAGACCACGACCTCGACCTCAACCTCAACCTCGACCCGACCAGGCTTCGACTTCGACCTCGACCTCGACCTTGCCTCGACCGACGAGACCAGCCATCTTCGATCCGCGCCATATCGTCGTATCCCCTCAATGGGATCTGGGAGGATCTGGGGTAGGCCTGAACAACATCCCCAACCCCGCGGTCAATACCTCGGAACCACCTCCCGCGTCGTGCGTTTGTAGTGATAATACCCGTTTCCAGGGGGTACGGGTAGTCGCCGGCCGGTCCCGCCCGAGGCGAGGGTGGCGGTGCCGTCCCAGGCGTCTCGGGGCCATGAGAGGAGGACGATGCTGGCGGGGCGTGGTGTCAGCGAGGGCCAGGAAACTTGCTGGGTGACAGTGTTCAGGGGAAGAGGCCGGGGAGGAGGAGGGGGGGGGGGGGGGGGGGGGGGGGGGGGGGGGGGGGGGGGGGGGGGGGGGGGGAAGGGATGCGTGGAAGTGGAAGAGGGACCTCTTGGAGAGGAGGAATGAGGAGACAGTGGCGGAGGACGAGTGGCAGTGGACTGCGAAGGAGGAAGAGTGTGGCAACGTTACGGCGAAGCCGACAGGGGTCCGAACGATGCGCGGACAGGGGTCTGAACGATGCGATGGAGCGGCACGCTTAGACGGGTGCGGGTGGAAAGTGACAACGAGCGGAACAGGTATCGTGAGACCCGAATCCATGACCAAGGTCAGTAAGCGGTCAGGGGACAATGCGGTGTCGAGCCGCCCCTCGGGGCACACTTCGGGGCACACTTCGGGGCACAACACGATGATACCGCAGATAGAAAGTCGCCCTTGGTCCTTGCGAAGCAAACGATCTACGCCGTTCGAAAACATCGCGGGCTCACTCACATGAGCATGAGGAGCGCTGCGGTGAGACCCATCCAGATCTGCTCGATCGTCAGCGAAAACCTCTACAGGGCTTATGTCCCACTCCTTCTGATCGTCTCGCCCCCCTCGACTTCCAACGCAGAGGCCACTCGAGAGCTTCGCCCCGGTGAGATCGGCTTGGCTCCACTATACTCCGTTTTGCGCTCTTCGTCTCCTTTGCCCGCTTCGTCCCCCTTGCCCTCCTCGTCTCGTTTGCCATCTTGGTCTCCGTTCCTCGCTTGGCTCGCTCCGCTCGCCCCGCTCGCTCACTCACCGCCGACCCCATCCTCACCTCCGTCCCAGCCATCTCAAAAGCGCGATGCGCAATGCTCCACCCATACACCGAGAACAGCCAGGCCAGGCAGACGAGCATCGCCGAAAGGTCCGAGGCGTAGGTGAAGAACGCGCGGTTGCCGACGTAGCGCAGTGCGCGGGACTCGTGGATGAACAGAAGGGGGAGAATGGCGAGGACGGTGAAGGCGGTGAAGATGATGCCTGGGGGGTCAGATGAGTCGTGCGGTTTGCGAGGATGGAAGCAGGGGGGGGGGGTGTGGGGGGGGATGGGGGTTAGAGGAGAGGGGGGAGCGGCACAGGAGTCGACTCTGCTAGGTAGGGCAGGGCAGGGCAGGGGCGGGGGATGATGACCAGATGGACCGGTGGGTCGATGGAGACGAAGTGGAGATGAGTGCGGTGGCGAGTACGGTGGCGAGTAGGTGGCGAGTAGGTGGGTAATTGCGGTGGTGGTGCTGGGCGGTGACCGTCGTGTGTTTGGTCGAGATGCACAATTGGTCGGAGTACAACGCCGCTGGACTCACTTATCGCCCAGAGCATCATCCCCCCCGTAAGCGCCCTGTTCACCTGGGTCCCGTATCTCCCCCCCCTTGTCAGCATACGACTACACCGACGTAGGCTCCGCTCCGCACCGCGCCGCTGCTTCCCGGCACCGCCCCTGTGCTCCTGGAGGACAACAACGGACACGCCGCCGCCCGCATCACTCGCGCCGCGCCGACTCACTCGTACGCCACCTGATTCTGCAGGCAGTACCCGGGCGAACACCATCCGAAGCTCCCAAACGTCGTGGACCCGGACGTGGAGGGGAGGTACAGGAAGTTGATGGACGAGATGAAAGGCGATGAGAACGTGATGAGGATGCTGCGGCGCCAGTTGGTCATGATCGTCACTGAAGTACTGCGTTCGTCACTGTGCGACTCACCTCAGGATCAGAGCGGCAAAGGTGAAGGTGAAGAGCAAGATGACGTGCCCGCCATATGGCATCCTGCTCGAAAGCGAACCGCGATACATGGCGAGGGACGTGACGGCGCTTCGACTTCGACAAATGGTCTCGTAACGGGTTGACTTGCGACTTGGGGAGTGGCGAGTGCGAGGTCTTTGGTCTTTGCGTCTTGCGTTGGGGGTGGGGGCTACGAGGCGGCGGGCTAAGTAGTCGTGGATCGGCGTAACAGTCCTACCTCGGACAAAAGGATGCGCATGCGCATGCAGTGAGGCCATAAGAAGGTGGCGAGTGCATGTTAGTAGAAGAAAAAGCCGTCGTCGCTTCATGTTGAGTGATGTTCCATCAGTGATTTGGTTGATTGTCTTGTTGTGGTGTGTTTGATCCGTCTGTTGCTGTTTGACGCACAAAAGACTTGCTTGCCCACTCGGGGGTCCTTTGGAACGACGAGCAGGTGAGTAGTGCGTTCGGTGAGTAGAACCCCTTCAGCCGCGCACAGTACCATGCAATGCAAGGCGATACAACAGATGTCGTCCCAGGCCACCACAGAGTCACTCCACCATCGCACCACCGCCACCACCGCCGCCACCACCGCCGCGTCCGGTGTATCCCCCCGTTAGTCCCGGAGATACTGCGCCCTGTAGCACACAACGCGTCAGCTGTTCGTCTTTGCACTTCATCGAGCCCACTCACCAGTCATGGATCCTGTCGAACACCACGGTGAGATAGGACGTGTCGTTGAGCAGCGCCTCAAACTGCTTGATCGCGTCCTCCTCGCTCAGGTCGAGCATGAACTTCTCCTGGACCTGTTCCGGAGGTCAGCGGGGCCTGCTTGGTACTGGGACATGGCAGCTTGCTCTTCTCCCCTCCTCGGCCGCACACCGACCGACATGAGCCTTGAATAACACTCCCTCCTTACTTCTCTGGACCCTCGCTACCTTAAACCCACATCACCAGCACATACCACGCCCCGCCCATTCACACACACACAAACACACCCCACCCACAGACACGCCCTTGGTTCAACCCAACCCACGGCTTTGGGTGTGCCTTCCCAGGTCCGGTCGTCCCCACCCGACCCCACGCAACCTCACCCCACTTTCACCCGCACTCACCTTCCAAACCGCCTTGTCCGGCTCGAGCTGTATATCTTGTATCCCCGCATCGACCATGAGCGCCACGAGGTTGAGGATGAGATTCGCGTTCTTCCTGAGCCCGATGAACGCCGTGTACGCGAGCGACTGGAAGCGGTGGTAGTGCGTGCTCGAGGTCCCGCCCATCGCGTCGACCATCTCTTTGCAGACCTTGACGGGGGGAGGGTAGGGTTTGGGGTCGCGCCCGAGGATGTAGCCGAAATCCACTGGAGGGGGTGATATCAGCATGTGAGGCGTGACGGCGTGGTGTTATGCGAGCAGAAAAGCCTGCGGGTGGGACCAGAGGATGTGAAGGGGTCGTCTCGGATGTGCGCTGCGACTCACCGTGGAAGAAGTGGCCGTCCGGCGTGAGCATGAGGTTGTCGAGATGCCTATCGCCCACGCCCAGCACGTACGTGAGTACCGAGTAACCGGCTTGACATCGTCAGCGCCAACCTTTCTCTGCGATCGGCTGGCACCGATAAAGTCTCGAACTCCCCCCCGAGCCACTCGACTCACCGCAGCTCCTCACAAACGTGTCCATCACACCCGCCTCTACGCCATACGATCCCAGCGCGCCTTCATCCGCATGATCGAGCCTGAGATAATTCTGCAGACTGCCATGTTCCGCCATGATCGCCGCGAGACTCTTGCTCGGCACGAACTGGATCATGCCCTCGTTCTGACTCGTCGCGAGCACAGAGTACGGGCTGAGATTACCCGCGCCGGAAACGGGGTAGGGCGTGAGTCTCAGATCGAGGTTCTCTTTCCGGAGGAGACGGTCCATGAGCGTGAACAGCTGGATGACGAGCTGGTCCTGTCGAAGGTCGTCCCCATTCTTGAAGATGATGGGGTAATCGTGGGTTATCACTTGCGGAGCGTCCGGCTCGTCCTCGGTAGACTGCGCGGATTCGGAGGAAGATTCGGTGGTCTCGAACCAGAGAAGCAAGGGGAAGAGGTTGGATTTGAACACCGAGGACTTCTCCGCGGCGATGGAGGTGACGGATATGCGCGCGTTGAGTGGCAGTGGAAGCGGTTCGGGAAGAGGGGAAAGACCATGCTTCGAGTCGCCAATGTAGGCTCGGAGCTTCTCGATCTTCTTCGATCGCGAGTCTTTGGACGCCCGCATCTCCTTTGCCCTCGCGGAAAGCGTCTCGACCAGCTCGCCCTGTCTCCGCAGCACATCTCGCTGTTCGGTTCCCTCGGGCGTCTAAACATATCAGACTTGCCCTTTTGTCCCATCACCTCGTTCGCCCCACTAGTCCACTCACCTTTGCCAACTCTGCCTGAAAACCAAACGCAACCTTGGCATACATCTTGCTAATGGCCGTGCGGTTGCCAGTCTCGATCATGAGATACCAGTGGAATGCCGTGCCCAGGACAGGATTGGCAATGCTCCTGTCCATGAGAAACTTGGACAGTCCGCTATCGCCGTCTTCGCTGAGTGTATCTCTCCGGCGGTGCGACCGCGTCCGGGTGGTTTGGGACCACGAGGCGGAGTCGAACCGAAGGGCTTGCACCAGCTGCAAGAGGTACAGTAGAAGCTCCTACCTGGTTCAGCCTCGCTCTCGCTCTCGCTCTGCAAGTCAACCCGCGCGTCGCGCTCACCTCGTCGTCGGCTCGTTCTAGGCGTCGAACAGCGAATGCTCTGACTCTTCGATCTGTGAATCCCGGTCCTAGCAGCTCAAGGGCGTCATCCACCCCGATCTCCTGGCCCCAGAGGGGCAGGAGCTTCTCCACCGCCTGCTTCGCCTCGACCGGATCCGACCAAGTCACGCACTTGAGGAACTTTGTCAAGCTCCTGGGCGAGCGGAAGAGCGAGAAGCGGAACTTCCACAGCAAGTCCTTGTCCGCCGGGTTGAGGGATGCGGTGGGTGGGAGTTTGAAGATCTCGTTGAGCCTATCACGATCTGCCGGACCGGGCTTGAGATCCCGACCCTCGTCGCCTAGTCGCTGCGAACGGAGCAGCTTGCGATGTTTGATCTCGACCGGGTTCTCGCGCCATGCGTCCGGATCGTACGTCCGCCACAGGTGTGGGTCAGTGGACAGCATATCGGGAGGGAGGACAGAGAGGTTGGGCACGTTGGCAGACGGTGGAGGGAGGTTTGGCGGAGGTGGCAAGGGGACAGAACTTTCCTACGGGGTGGTCAGCGAGTGGACAGTTTTCGGATCCAGGTATTACAGTGACTCACCGACTCGGAAAAGACGACGGGGAAGTTGAACTTTGGTAGGTCAACGTAGAGGAACAGCTTGTCCGACTTGGCCGCCTCAGCCTGAGAGCTCGCAGTCAGCATCCACGCCAACGCTGCGTCGCGGCGTAGTGGACTCACTGCGTGTACCGCCTCTATCTGCCTGAACGCCATCCGATCGAGCCAATCGACCTTTGCGATATCTCCCCTCTCAAAGTCCTTCATCAACTGGTCTTGTCAGTTGGGTCCAGTCCAGTCATGGATCGGCGTCCCGTTACCGGAGACTGGTTCGACTCAAAGCGACGCGACTGGGATACGACTGGGACGCGACTGGGTGTAATGGACTTGCCGTGATAGGGCCAAATGGAGGGAAAGTGTGCAGGGCGAAACCCACGTACCCGCTCTAATCTGTCGATCTCGTCGAGCTGATCATCGGGCAGCTCGCTTGGGGTATTGCTCTCCGGTCTGGGATCCGCCTCGACGCCACGATGGACGAACAATCTCTGCTGTGACGTCCGAAGGGTACTGTCGATTTCAGCGGGGCTCACGGGATTAACAAACGATGCTCCATGTTACCTATACGTACCGCTTGGAAGTGAAGAGGGGCATGGTCGTCCCTCCTATTGGCACCGCCTTTCCTGCTCCTCGTACGTCCCATATCGTGAACGCCAATTGGGAAGTGAGGAGTAAGGACGGGTAAGTGATAGGAAGGATGATGGTTTGGCTCCATCTGAACCGGCGTCAGCGACGGCGCCGAACACTAGACAGATCCATCGATGGGACCCACGTGTACGACCCTCTGAACTCCTTGAAGGCCGTCCGGAACGGAAGAGTCAACTCCTTCCCGTCCGCCCAGAGCTGGCAGGTGACATAGAGGTCAGACAGACCACTACGGCGAATACGAATACTGTCAGCGTTCGGCCGCCGTCTTTCGAATTGGCAGTGCGTTCGGTGCGACACATACTCGGACTGCACGCCAGAATGGCGTAGCTCGGGCTTGTCCAGTATCTCGGTATACGTTTGCTTGGGGATCTTCCCCTCGAGCTGCGTGCTGCATGTAATACCCCGTCAGCGAGGCTCGCCTCCGAGATGAGCATGCGAGAACGCCTACATCTTGAGCGTCACGTGGGCTTTGAGGTCGCACAGCCGTGCAAAGGAGTAATCCTTATCGCGGGATGGGTCGGCCTGCATGCTTGGCCGAGGAGACTGCTGCAGGGTATCGCTATCGCCGCATAGTCGCAGTGATGTGTGAACAAAGTGTTCAGAGATGGAAACGATAACAGAGTAGTGTTGCTGTTGCTGTTGCTCAGCGTCACTGCCGGCTGGTGCGGTGTCTTTCCGGCGGAACGGACATTCCCTCAATCTCCGCTCTCCTTCTCAAAAGTTGATGCGCCCTTTATTGCCGCCAGACTGTCTCTTCCTCACTCTTCCTCGTTCAAAGCGAGTCAGCGAGTCAGCGAATCAGCGCCGGCATGCCCTCCTCTCAGCTCTCGCAGCTCAAGGCTGCTCTGAACTCCGCTGGAGTGAACCGCAAGTCCACGTCGAAGAAGGATAAAAAGGCATGGAAGAAGGGCGGCGCGAGGGAGGTGGATCGGGCAAAGACGACGGCGAAGCTCGAGGACATCAGGAAGAGTCTGAACAAATTTGATGTGCGGGAGACGAAGGTGGGTCCGGTCGGGATTCAGGTCGAGGATCAGTGGGATCCTGTAGAGGGGACGAGGGATCTTGAGGGGCCATGTAGAGGTGTCGCGAGTTGGGTCTGGTCGCTGATCTGGCATGTAGGTGAAGCACGATGTTGGTGGGCGGAACATCAAAGGCGTGGTCGGCCGACCTGGCGCGGCCAAGCAAGCGGGCCTTGAGCAGGTGAGTGGGTTGTCGTGAATCGGATGTACAGCATGGTAGCCAGTGTCTCCGGCATTTGAACCAAGCGCTGTCATCCCAAGCTGGGGGGGGGGGGGGGGGGGGGGGGGGGGGGGGGCTGTGGCTCTGTGTCAGCTTGGTTGTGCTGGACTGAGACTGATCGCGATGACGATAGCGCCGCAAAACCCTCTTGCCAGAACATCAGCTCCGCAATCACACCGGCACGTTCTCCGACCGTCGATTCGGCGAATCCAACCCCTCGCTATCTATCGAGGATCGGATGCTCGAGCGATACACCCGGGAACGGCAACGCGGTCAGGGCAAGAAAGGGTTGTTCAACCTGGAAGACGACACCGATGTCTTTGGCGGTTTGGACGAGGGCGACGAAGGGACGATGCTGGGCGGGTTGACGCATGGAGGGAGGAGCGTGATGGATCTCCCCGGAGACGATTTTGATGCGCAGGGATTCGGGGAGGATGATGAGGACGACGAGGAAGGAGGGGCCAAGGGGAGGGTGGATATGAGGACGGTGAGGAGGGATCATTTTGGAGGGTTTGGACAGGATCAGGACGAGGAGCTGGTGAGTTCGGCGCGAGTGCGAGTGCGGGAAGGAACTCCGACTCTGCCTCCTCTTATCAGGCTAAAAGTGCCGTGAAGGAAATCCATGCTGATGGGTATGTTCAGCCCGAGAGGAAGAAGAGCAAAGCAGAGGTCATGTCCGAGGTTATCGCCAAGAGCAAGGAGTACAAAGTGAGCCGGCGGCGGTCGATCGCACTTCGCAGTTGCCTTCAGTGGTGGCGGCGGCGGCTTTGACTTGCCTTCATGCTCTCCCATCTCCCCGATCGGATGGAACTGACTTGAGGACCAGTACGAGCGTCAGCAGCAGCGCGAGCTCGACGATAATCTCCGTGACGAGCTGGATGACGACATCGATGACCTCCGAGCTCTTCTGGCGGAGTCAGCTCCACCCACTTCGGCTGGTCCTTCCCGCCCTCCTGCAGGTGCCATCACTGCCCGAACTCCTACCGTCACTGGCAAGGGACCCGCCGACGGCGTCGGCGACGGCGACCATCCCGACCTCGATGCGAACTACGACCAGTTCGTGCGCGAACTGGCATACGACGCGCGGGCCAAACCCAGGGACCGGAGCAAGACGGAGGACGAGCTCGCGCTCGAGGAAAAGGACCGACTTGAAAAAGCCGAGGCGAAGAGACTACGGAGGATGAGAGGCGAGGCAAGCGAGGATGAGGAGGGTGACGAGGAGGGCGGAGGAAGAGGCAGGGGGAAGAGGAGGAAGACGGAGAAGAAGAGAGGGGAGGCGGATGATCTGGATGATGATTTTGAGGAGGAGGAGCTGTTGGGACCCGGGTTGACCCGGGAGGATATTGAGAACATGAAGATGGACGACGGTGATGAGGATGAGGACGACGACGACGATGACGATGAAGAGGGGGATGAGGAGGACGAGGAGAGTGGTGAGGACGAAGATGAAGATGACGAGGACGAGGATGAAGACGAAGACGAGGAGCTCTCCGACATGGAAGATCTGAACGACGAAGTACCCGACCTCGTCGAGGGGGACGAGGCCGACGAGTCAGGCCTCGTAAGGAAGCGCCACGGCAAAACCGCCACGAAGCCCAAGCCCAAGACACGAGAAATCCCGTACACGTTCCCGTGTCCTGCGGATGTGGAGGAGTTTGAGGATCTGCTCGAAGGGCTGGGCGACGAGGCTCTCCCAGTCGTGGTGCAGCGTATTCGGGCTTTGCATCACCCCAGTCTCGCGCAGGGAAACAAGGAAAAACTCCAGGTGGGTCACAATCTCTCCACACGTTTGCCGTCTCCGTCCCTCATCCCTCGGCACCTGAGTGGGCCTGAATCGCGCTGACCGTCGAAATTTCGCAGGACTTCCTCGGCGTTCTGCTCGACTACATCCTCATCCTCGCGTCGCGTCCCAAGCCGGCGTTGAGCCTGATCAACTCTCTCAACCCGCACCTCGTCGCCCTCGTCAAGCTCAACCCCATCGCCGCCGCCTCGCAGTTCACCGAGAAGCTCGCTCTGATGCAGAAGAACCTCACTCGGGGACTGGCCCGCGGCGCGGCCAACCCGGCTTCTAAGACTTTGCCGCGCGCACCGGAATTGGCCCTCCTCCGGCTGGTCGGACTGGTCTGGTCCTCGAGCGACTTTAGTCATCCGGTCGTGGCGCCGGCGGTGCTGCTCATGGGGCAATACCTGGGGCACAGTAGGGTCCGGAACGTGGCCGATCTGGCTTCGGGGTTGTTCTTGTGCTCGATCCTGGCTCAGGTGAGTTTGAGAGATCTCCGGCCTCTTCTGGCGTATCTATGGAATTGGGGTTACACAAAATATGCTGACGGTCTGATTCTGCTACGCAGTACGAGAGCCTGTCCAAGCGTATCGTGCCCGAAGCGCTCAACTTTATCGCCTCGACGATCCTCGCCCTCCTTCCCCGGAGGAAGGACGCCGCGGAAGTGACGTCCTACCCGGACCTCCAAGCTCCGGGAGTCGATCTGAGTTTGTCATTGGCCGTAGCCCTCGCGCCACGAGAGCCGGTAGACCTACCGGGTGTTCTGGGACTGGACACTGCCTCGGATACCCAGGCGATAGAGCAGGGCAAGGCCGACTTGTTGTCCGTCGCCCTGAGGCTGGTGCAAACTTACGCTGGCCTCTATGCGTCTTCTGAAGCATTCATTGAGTTATTCGCGCCTGTGTCCCGGATCCTGGAGGGTTCTCGCGTCGCCAAGCTCTCTCCGGAACTCAAGGTGGGTTGATTCATCCCACCTTTTGGTGCCCGTCATATTTGTCGACCCAGGTCCTCTCCGAAACTCGCTGACTCCCCCTAGTCTCTCCACTCCACCACACTCTCCACTCTCACCCGCCAACTCGGATTCGCGCGTGCATCCCGCCAACCCCTGTCTCTCCAATCGCACAAGCCCATACCCATCGCCTCGCACACGCCCAAGTTCGAGGACGACTTCACCCCCGGGAAACGGTACGACCCGGATGTGGAGCGCAACGCCCGGAACAAGCTCAAGGCGCTGTACAAGAAGGAGCGCAAGGGCGCGATCAGGGAGCTCAGGAAGGACAACAGGTTCCTGGCGGGCGAGAAGGCAAGGGAGCAGAGGGACAAGGACGAGAAGTACAACGCGAGGATGAGGAGGGTCGAAGGGGAGATTCACGTGGAGCGGGCAGAGGAGAAGGCGATGGAGCGGGAGAAGAAGAGGGAGAAGAGGAGGAGGGGGTGAGAGTTACGGCGAGGTGGGCCGTGGCCGGTGAACAGGGGCGAGGCGCGGCCATCGTGGCGTCCAGAGAGTTTACTTCTCGTGTTGCGTTTTGTTGGGGCTCGGAGTATCGTTGTGGCGCCGCTGCAGCATCCAGTACGAGGGGTACGCATGCTCATCGGACTCGGCGGTCAGACATCGCGAATGTATTGCATCCTGTTCAACGGAGAAGGAAGGATTGACACCGTCGGTACCGTACATAGACCCGAAGACCAAGTTTGCGAGCAGAACGATATTGATCATGAATCTGTTCAGATACGGACAGTGTGAGTACACTTGCAAAGAGGTCGGTACCACACGGGACTTCGCAAGCCTTGACGAGGCACAGGAGGCAGTTGTACGGAGGATAGAGGACTCGGAAAGGTCAGTGGGGTACGATGTGACCGACTCGATGGACAGCCCATGAGTGTTACGGCGAGGTGGTATAGGTGCTCGTGTCTTGATCGTGCTCAGACATATCGAGGTTGGTCTTGGGGTCGAAAGCACCACTCCGCCTCGATCGACTGCTCTCGACCGCCACGAGAGATGCTGACGTGCCACGCTTGCGTACGTGAGCATGCTGACACGGCTGGCCTACTGACGCGGCGAGGGGCGGCATCAAATCCCAATTCGCGGCGATCGCCGCTGTTCTTTCCCCCCCACGCCCGGATCGTCAGGGAATTGTTCAGGGACAGCCACGTGGTGTTCTGGTGGGGACCCTGAGATTTGCACGGGTTTCGCGACTGATCGAACGATGAGACGACGGCCAAAGTTCATTTCGGTGCCATCGTCCCATTGACATCCGACATCTACATCTTCAAGTACAAGTCTTACTCTTCCCCTCTCTCTCTTCTACACAGTCTTTACGAGTTCAACCTCACCCCCTCCTCCCCCCACCCACCAAACACCACCCTCCGCCATCTCTCATCAGTGAGTCCCTCCCAACCCCGACCCGTTCTTCCGTCTTCCGTTCTTCGCCTCGCTTGCCCAGCTCACACAAACCCCAGTGCCCGCCGAAGTCCGCCAGGCCGAGCGCGTCTCGAAGTACACCAAGTTCTGGCAGAAGGACTCGAAGGACGACAACGACGCGCACAAGCAGGACAGACTGGACGCGTACAAGGACGTCGTTAACGGTGGGTCCGGGTCCGGCGGCGCCGAGGGCGTAGGCCTTACCCCCAAAGCGTTGGACACGCGCTGATTGAACAGGTTACTATGACGGCGCGACCGAGCTGTACGAGTATGGATGGGGTGAGTGGGGACTTGCTCCCAGTCTACTTGTCGTGATGAGCGTCCGTTGCATGGGCGTGCTGACATGCTCAGGCGAGTGCTTCCACTTCTGCCGGTTCTACAAGGGCGAGGCGTTCCTCCAGGCTGTGAGTGGTTGTCACAGTCTCAATCGTTCTTTCGTCCTCAGTTGCACTTTCGTGTTGTCTCCCTCGACTCCTAATGGCGATTTGCCTCGTCTACACTCCCGCCCTCGGCCCCATTCTTCCTCTCATCCTTGTTGCACCCCTCCCCGAAGCTCTTCTTCTATCCCTCATCTTGTTCTATCCCTCCCCTTGCTCTGTCCCTCGTCTTGTCCTATCCCTCCCCCTTGCTTCACCTCGCTGACCCCCCAGCTCGCCCGACACGAGCACTACCTCGCCCACCAGCTCCACCTCGCTCCGGGCGCCCGCGTCCTCGACGTCGGATGCGGTATCGGCGGTCCCGCGCGGGAGATCTCCCGCTTCTCCGACGCAAACGTCACCGGCATCACCATCAACGACTACCAGATCCAGCGGGCGAACATGAAGACCCGCAAGGCCGGGTTGGCCAGCAAGGTTAACTTTGTCCAGGGGGACTTCATGAAGCTCTCCGAGCAGTTTGGGGAGAACGCCTTTGATGCGGGTGAGTGCCGGCTGAAGTTTCTTCTTGCTTTGGAGACTTTGGACGAAGATCGCGAACACCGCGCAGGAGGAGCGGGTTGGACTTGTGGATGGGGGAATATCGTGGCTCGTACGAACCAAAGCAGAGGTGCAGAGGAAAGGAGAAGCCGCCGAGGAAGCCGCAAGCCAGTCGTGGCGCCGAGCCGAGCGCCGCAAGCCAGTCGTGGTGCCGAGCCGTGCTGACCCTCTTCCAGTCTACGCTATCGAGGCCACCGTCCATGCGCCGACATTCGAGGGGATTTACGGCGAGATCTTCAAGGTGCTCAAGCCCGGTGGCCGCGTGAGTGCGGAATTTCTTTTCGCTGCGTCACCCCGGACCTGGTCGTTCTCCTTGTTTCGTATCGTCTGTCACACCGCAACACGTTCACGATCGCGCACGCCGCACACGCCACACCGTGCTCGTGCAGCTCGTGCAAACCTCTCAAGTCCTCCGCACCAACCTCTTCTCAGCTCTCTCAGCTTTCTCAGCGTTCTCTGCTCGCTCTGCTCGCTCTGCTCGCTCTGCTCGCTCTGCTCTGCTCACTCTGCTCTGCTCTGCTCCGCCCGCTCCGCTCGTCCACTCGACACCGCGCGCGCCCGCTGACAACCCCAGTTCGGCGTCTACGAATGGTGCATGACCGACGCCTGGGACCCGTCCATCCCGGAGCACAAGGAGATTGCACACGGTATCGAGCTCGGCGACGGTATCGCCGAGATGAGGACGATCGCGGATGCGAGAAAGGCGCTCAAGAGCGTTGGGTTCAACATTATCCATGAGGAGGATCTTGCGGACCGTGAGTGGGAGTGGGGGTGGCGCGGCGGAGCGGGGCGGTCGTCGTCGTGTTGCGGTTGTGGATCGATGGTACACCGGGATCGATCGCGTCGCTGCGTCGCTGACTTTGGCAGGACCCGACCCTGTGCCGTGGTACTACCCCCTCGAGGGCGACATCATGAAGGCCCAGACCCTGTGGGACAGTGAGTCGGTTCGGACGAATTCGATTCGGTCCGGTCCGGTTCGGTTGGGTTTCGGACACATGTTGCGCTCTCATCGCCCACGCCCACGCGTGATCGATCGTCTTGCCTCTGCTGTATCTTTTCCCCTCTCAAGTCAGACCAGCCGGTCCATCCTTCATCCGGTCTTTGCTCCGTGCCACACCTCGCCGGATCCCGCTGACGCCCATGCCCCTGCCAGTGCTCACCGTCTTCCGCATGACCACCGTCGGCAAGATGATCACCCAGAACGGTGTCTGGGCGCTCGAGAAGGTCGGCTTCGTCCCCAAGGGGACATTCGATGTTGGAGAGTCCCTCAAGACGGCGGCTACATACCTCGTCAAGGGCGGCCAGCAGAAGCTGTTCACGTGAGTTCGGCGTCGCAGTGCGAGACACCCACGCGCGATCATCGATCACTCCCCATCACCCAGGACCTCGTCGAGGCGCTTCGTGCCGCGAGTCGGTGAAGCGTGTTGATCGCGTGATCCGCGTGATCCGCGTGACTCGCGTCGTCTCCCCCTCGCCGCACAAATCAGTATGACAACGCGCTGACGTTTCTCTCAGCCCTATGATGCTCTGGGTCGTCGAGAAGGTGAGCCGGTGGATCCTGTCTCTGCGGTCCCATTCAATTTCATCCGCACTAGCTTCTATTCTCGACACGTGTCCACCTCGCTAACGTTTCTCCCAGCCGCTCAACTAGAACCCCTCCGCCCCCTCTATCTCTGCGTGACGCGATTTGTCTCGCAGAACCCAGTCGATGCGAAACTCAGCCCAAACCGGCGATAATCCTCCCTGGCAGGCTAGAATCTGTCATCCACGAACCGTGCTACTTGCAATATCGGACGATCCTCCTCTACCTCCTCTTCCTCTTCCTCTTCCTCCCCTTCCTCTTCTTGCTTGGGTAGACACGCTGCATGCACAGATGTCGTCGTAGAGAGACGCCGCGAGAGCGAGGACGAGGCTGGTGTTGAACCGGTGCAGCGTCCGAGTACACAGTTTTTCGAGCACATCGTTGACCGGCTCTGCGGTGGGGCGTCTCACAGCATGAACCGATCCGGCTTGTGCGGCGACTGCCTCTAGTTCTGAGGCGAGCCTCGGCCAGTCCACAATTCCCGCTCCAGTTCCACGAACGCGGTCCACGACAGTCGACAGTCCCAATAGCACGGATAGTCCCACAAGCCTTCCGCTGCCGCGGTACAAGCACCTCACACCGGGCTGAGGGCAGTGATCTGCCTGTACTCGCGAACTCGTACGATACGAGTCCTCGAGTACCGGAGTACTCGTACTTGGGTGTGAGAACGTCATGCAGGAATGTTGTATTCATGGCATTAAATCCACCCGAAACCGATCGCCCATAGGGTACGACGGACGGACGACGTGGCGCATAACAGACGACGGACGGCGGACGACAACTAGATATAATCGTAGTCCTACACTATATCGCTCCCACCGAGTCCAACCTCCCACTTCCAGTTGATGTCCCTTTGCGTCTTGACGTCCTTCTTGATGAACCACACGGGCGGACACGGGACGTGAGACCCGACACGGCACGACACGGCACGACACGACACGACACGGCACGGCACGACACGGCGTGAGGCGAGAGAGCGCTGCACGCTCCACACTACATGCCGCAGTGGGAGGTGGGAGGTGGGAGGTGTGCGGTGGGAGGTGGGCGGTGGGAGGTGGTGACTATTTTGGACCAGCTTGAGAGGGATGCAAAATGTATAAACAAGATAGAGCTTGGATACCGAATGCCGGATGACCGGATGCCGCACACGACACCGGACAGCGACTAGCGAACGAACGCGATTAGGACAAGTATGAACACCTGAAAGAGACGGTATATACAATGATAGGTGGGAAGGGTGGGGCATGCGCGGACTAGGCGAGGGTCATGAGTGGTAGATGAGAGATACGTAGGGGGGCATGAGAACAAGATGGGAGATAGGCAATGGGACGGGATGCGGGTGGGGATGACGCCGAGTTGGCGCCACGGTGCTATGACATCGACGACATCCCGCTTGATATGGATCGAGGCCGTCGGGCTGCGGTTAGACGAGTAGTGCCGTTCGACAGTTGACGCTATCCCTCGACAATCCAGGATCGAGGTCCAGCTCCGCTAGACATGGTTCCGCTCGACTCCGCTCAGCTCCGCTCGACGATGTGACATTCGAAACCGGGTCCGCCGCGCTATGCCGCCGTTCCAACGGGTGAGAGGTGTTCTACCCGTGCCCGCCCCTCTGGCCCTCTGCGGCGGGTCAGCGAATTCGCATCCGGTTTGCAAAGGAGATGGCATCGATCCACGCGACTCGATCTACTCCTTCGTTGTACTCACGTCGAGCTCGTCCTCAGTGGCGTGGGCTGCCTCAATGGACTCGGGTTCGGATTCCCCGTACTCGCCGTCGCCGTCGACCTCATCTCGACACTCTCTCTTCTGAGGGGATCGATCTCGGACTGCCTCCATCCACCTCTACCGCCCATGTTCGCCATACCACCACCATCGAGGATCTGCGCCTCCACATCCAGTCCCGTCCGACTGATCACGCCTGTCCGATCGCTCGGGGTCGCCGGTCGACTCGACACGCCGAGTCCCACTCCCGGACCAGGGCTGGCGGAGGATCGACCCGGATGACCGGCTGAGACGAGGTGTTTCGCCGGTTCAAGTTCGCCAGAGGACACGGCAGTGGCAGAGGTGCCGGTCGTACCCGTCGTGCCCGACGAGGTGGTCTGGGCGTTATTGGCGGGTTGGTAGTATGATCGTCTCTGTGCCCGGGTGTAGTCAAACACCTTGAAGCTGGTACGAGTCAGTTCCAGTCTTTGGACAGAGACCACAGTCTAGAAAGAAAGTGTGCCGGGCTGTCGCGCCACTCACTGCTCCTCCATCATCCTGAACTCTGGCGACATGGTAGCGACGTCCTGCCCTTCCTTCCGTTTTCGCGCCTTGAGCGGGTTCTCCTCAAGCAGCAACTCCTCGAGCTCGTGCGTCGCGTCAAAGTTGGCCCGCTTGGACTGCAAGGGGCGCACGACTCAGCTCCACACATCTACATTCTCCCAACTCTCATGACAGGTCGGGGGCGGAGGTCGAGGGGTCACCACTCACATCCGGCTCGAAGGGCGGGACCACTTCCTTCTTGTACATTGCATCCCAGTCGATCCCGCGGAACCACGGATAGGCTTTGATATCCTCGAAACCACCTCCTCCAGGTCTGTATCCCAATCGCCTGTTGGGATCCCGGTCGAGAAACTGAAATGTCGCGAGCTGATCAGCACGGACACCCGGACGGCCGAAAGCCCGATGAAACCAGATGGGAGGGAGTGGAACGGAGGAACCGTGCGTACCGCTCGTATCGCGTGCATGCCCTCGGAAGAGCATCTCCCCGGAGCGTCCTCGGGCCAAGTGAGCTGCTCGTGCAGTATCGAATTGGTGAGTGCCGTGTTGGTCCTCCCCCGAAATGGGCGTTTACCAAACAGCAACTCGTAGCTGCATCGCGCAATCGTCAGTCTGACAGAAACCACGCCTCACGACTGTAAAGCGGTGTTGTCGAAATCGGAATCATCAACTCACGCTAGGATGCCGAGAGACCAGAAATCCACCGGCGCAGAATACCCCTTCTTCGTCAACACCTCGGGTGCTAGGGATATCAGCGACACCGCGACATCGCGACACTGCCACACAGCACTGCAACACTGCAGCACTGCGCGTCCTTTTGACCCGCGCCGACTCACCCATGTACGCCATACTCCCCGCGACGCCGGTCAATAACCGTCTTTCTGAGAAGTGCACGGCGATGTTGAAGTCTGTGATGTGGGCGTGTCCCCGCTCGTCTAGGAGGATGTTATCGGGTTTGAGATCGCTGCGTGGTCAGCCGAACGACTCGAACCCCCCGCGGGACAACATGCGGTCCTTCCTGGCTCGTCCAAAAGCAGGCGGATGAAAAGTATACGACGGTTTGATGACTGCTCGCTTTGCCCGCCCGGCCACCTGATCACCGCACGAGCCACTTACCGATGCACGATCCTTTTCGAATGCAGGTAATCCACCGCCATGGCAATCTCCGCGATATAGAACCTCACCACCTCCTCATTCATCGCACCCGCTCTATCCAGGTGAACTGTTCATACCCATCAGCACAGTATCGAGACGATGCATGGCGTGACCTTGCGTAGTCTGGTTGCGGAACCACGCACATCTGAGATCACCGCCGAGCATCAGGTCGAGGACGAAGAAGCAGTTCTCGTCGTCTTGGAATGCGTATCGGAGGTTGACAACGAACGGGTGGTCGATCTGGCTTGTCAGCGCGCGCGGATCCGAGCAAGGGCATCACACCGCATCACGCCGTACCACGCCGAACTACACCATCGTCCAACAAGCTCCTCTGTCATCTCCCGCATCATTGGTCTCTGCCTCATGATAGTCCCAAACCACACACCCCACTCCACCACCCCATCTGAGCCCCCATCCAAAACCCCGTCCAAGCCCTCATCCCCCCCCCCCTCCCCCCGTCTTCCTCCCCCCGGGGGCGCACAACGATGCTCGGACCCTCCATCACATCTCCACGGTACCATCGCACCGCACTCACCTCCTCGAGCAACCTCCTCTCCTGGACGATGTTCGCCACGGCCTTCATCTTGACGCATTTCGCCTTGTTGATGTACTTGAGCGCGTACAGCGTCTTTGTGTGTTTGTGCTGGACCACGCGGACCTAGCGGGGTGGTCAGGGTGCTCTGTACTTTGTGCTTCGTGTTGGGGGGTCGTGGTTGTTGTGGGCTGATAACGATCATGCTGCTTGGCTGTATGTTCCCATGACGTGTACCGAGAAGAGGGTAGGACACGCATCGCGCAACGCGCAACACGCAACACGCGACGCGCAAGACGCAAAACGCAAGACGCACCTTTCCAAAGGCGCCTTTGCCGACGCTCCGAAGTAGGTAGAAGTGGAACAGGTTGACCTCCCCATCAAAGTCGATAGCCTGTACGAATGAAACATCGCGTCAGCGCTGCTCTGACGCTGCTCTGACCTGCGCCTCTGCGTCTCCCGCTACCTCTCATGCTCTCATGCTCTCGTCGGAACGCCTTGGCATCCACCGATACGATGCGGGACACCTCGTACACCGGTACCGCACACGCATACTGCTCATCCCAAAGGCACATGTCGCCCATGTCGCGCATGTCGCACATGTCGCACCACTCAACCCAACTCACCTCTGGCTTGCAGCACGCCGCGCCCATCTCGTCGAGACCGGGGCGAGCGAGCTACGCTGGGTCGTACGTCTCGTGCGTGGTGTGTCGACAGGGTCCGGTTGGGTGTTACGGAATACGAGCTGAGTGTTGCGTGTCGTGGTGTGTTGCCAAAGCGTTGCCGTCGGAGGGTGGGTGGTGGAATGGAGCGGTATCCAGGAGAAGTCAGGGAGGCGGGGACGATGTGGATGTGGACGATGATGTGAATGTGGGTGGTGCCCTGTTGGGGAGTCGGCAGAAGAGAAGGGCAAGCAGAAAGCTGCTGCCTGATCCTGGTCGTGATCCTACTCCAAGCCGTGGCGATGCTGGTCGTCGGGGTGAGCGACCCGAGCGTGATGCGATGTGATTTGGTCGGGTCGGGTTGGGTTCAAGCTGGAGCAATCCGGCGCGATTGAAGCTGGATGGTGCGACGTGGATGAGAGGGAGCTGTCGGCGTAGATGTCGTCGATGTGCTGAGCGGGGTGAGGTAGAGGTAGAGGTAGAGAAGGAAGGATGAGAAGTGAGAAGTGAGAAGTGAGAAGTGAGAAGTGAGATGTGGGTGATGCCTGGGTGTGGTGGTGTGAGCTTGAGTGTCAATTAGGACATGGCCTGTGCGACGGTCTGAAACGGCGACCAGTAAAGCAAAGGCACCCGGCTCGCGCTCACCTGAACTGAACCCAACCCAACCAAAGCAGATGGCTGCTCCCTCCTCAACCAGGCAGGCTCTTCTTGATGCGATGCGATGCGATGCTTCGCTTCGTGCTTGGGCTCTTCGCTCCGTGCTTTGCCCTTGGCTACGTCTTCTTGTCCTTGATGTTTGATCAACGTCCACACGTCGTTGTGGATGGAGACGTTTTTACCGGAATCGGCCTCGTGTGGGGATCGTCACGTAAACGCTCGGGGAGGGGGGGCAGGGGGCAGGCAGGGGTTTATCCTTTCCTTATCCTTTTTGTTGTTCTCGTCCGCAAGCCGTTGCGTTCGGTCTATTGTGCGCGGCGACGCGATGAAACGCTACGACACTACGACACTATGAGGCGCTCGGCCTGATTAATGCGATGCAAAGCAATTAATGGCGTGCACGAGCAGGAGCAGGAGCAGGAGCAGGAGCGGGGTTTGGGATGTTGCGAGACAATCGACATTCGTTAGTGACCACCTGAGCGAGGTGCGAGGTGCCTCTCCACTCTCTGTGGCTGCTCTCTCTTGGCCAGGCCCTCTTCGCCGCTGCTGAGATCTCATCCCCCTCTCCCCCTCTCCGCCTCTTCTCCCCGTTCCAGTTGCCTCCGGTGTTTGAACGGCTGGGCTCACTTGGATCGATTGATCCCGGCGGCGCACAGACGTGCGACGCCCCTCGCCCGTCGCCCGTCCGTAGGTTGTACCAAATGCTGCATACCCATGTGTATATCGCGCGAGTCACTCTGATGCACGCGCAGAATTCTCAAATCGCCGTTGGTCACCACGTTGCAGAGTCCGGAGTCTCCCGAGCTCAGATCCACGGCGAGAACATATCCCAGCCAACCGGCAGTTGTCCAGATGAGCCCTCAGCTAGCTCGACAACCGGCAAACAAACGTTCAGCTCGCTATCCCGGCAATCTGCGACATTGGCGTCGGACTACGCTTGTGGCTCTCGCGCTCGCTCTCGCACATCGGTGCAATCGTGGAAGTAGCACAACCGCGAGGTTGCAGAGTCGCGCACTGCAGCTCGCATCCAAGGTATATCAAGGTGTATACTAATTTTGTAGGTATTTTCCTTCTCGCGTTCTCATTCTCATTCTCAGTGTTGGTATCACCTCCGCGTCGCTTCATCCGCGCATTCACCTGGAGTCCACTTAGTGTGGGTACGCCTACGCCTACGCCTACGCCTGCTTTATTGCACGATGTAGCTCAGCGCGATAACGAGGTAGAGCGACATAACTGCGACGCAATCACCGTCAGCCACTCTCTCGAAACTGCTTCTTGCCATCGTCGTGAGGTTGTGTTCACTCACGCATCACGCCCTCCATGTAGTTCGCGCGGCCATCTTGCAGCAGGAGGTTGACAAGCATCACCGACACGAAGAGCACGACGGTTTCGAAGTTGGCCTGGAAGGGTAGTGGATGATCAGCACGCGTCTCGGTGTCGCGGAGGGATTGCGGCCTGCTGAACAGTTTGAGACCGCCGCGACACTCACAAAGAACAGAGTCAGATCCTTTTGCAGAGGCCAAGCAATGATGACCAGCAACGGGATCATACCGGCGGCAATCTGGATGCTCGAACCGACCGCCACGCCGATCGTCAACTCCATCTTCCCCTTGCAGGCCATCCAGACCGAGGTGACATGCTCCGCCGCATTGCCCACAAGGGGAAGGAGGATGAGACCGATGAACCTCTTTGGGATATGCCATTCCTGTGCTGTCTCGTCGATTGAGCCGACGAGGATGTCGGCGCAAAAGGCCGTGACGACCGTGACGATGACGAGCCAGCCGCCGGCGGACCACTGGTCCATGTCGGCCACTTCCTCCTCCTCGCCATCGGCCTGCTCGGCCTCGAAGAGGCCAGAGTGCGTGTGCAGCTGGAAGATGAGGTAGCCGATGTACGTGACCAGGAGGATGATGGCTGTGCCCCGGGAAAGGATGAGCAAGCCGCGCAGGGAAGCGTCGTGAGGGTTCGGAGCGCCCCCGTCGACCAACAGACCCCGCACCAACTTTGCCGCGTCGACAGCCGTGCCCTCGGCGTTCTCCACCTCCGACGCGTGGTCTGCGCGAATCAGCGGCGAATACCTCGTTTACCAGTAACCGGGTTCGGTTGATTGGACACGCACAGGCAGCGGGGATGATAAGAGTAATCGTAGCCAGCGTGAGCAAGGACGAGCTCGCTTGAGCCGCCGTCATCTGGAACGTCGTCTCGTAGAAGAAGAATCCGGACCTGTGGGGTATCAGCGGCCGAGTCGACCACAGGACATGATCCACCTGGAGCATCCACTCACGCGAAGAAACTCATGCCGAGGACGAGGAGGAGGTTGGAGAGGACGCTGCCCAGCAGGGAGGTCTGGACCAGTCGTAGTTGATCTGGAACCGTCAGCTCGGATGTACGTTCGTCCTAGGGCGCCTCGCCTGATGACCCCGCGCACAGTGCGCTGCAGTGCTCGCACCCGGACTCACTCTGAGTCAGCGCCACAATGGCGACGATGAGCTCAACGGCGTTGCCGAAGCTAAGATATCTCAGCATGACTTGCACCAGCTTGCGACATCCGAGCGCATGACAAATGAAGCCGAGCCGACCCACGTCGCGTTGAGCAGTCCGCCGAGTGTCTGACCGAGCTTCATCGAGAGCTGCTCCGTGGCATCTCCGAGCAGCTGCGCGGGTCAGTCGCTTGTATCTACGCGCCGATACCCTGCGAGCTCAGGCCGAGACAGACGTACCTTTGCAAGGGGGATGATAGCGAGGAAGGACACGCTGAAGCGGGCTGCGGCGGGCCATCCGAGTGCTTCGGCTGCGGTGGATAGTCAGCGAATCCTGTTTCATCTTGTCAGGACGCCGAGGGTTCCGGAGCGCCGGCGATGGCAGAGTCCGAAATGCGCAAGATGCGCAGCACACGCCCCGCGGCAGAGCGGGAACTGCGGAAGCGGATGCGAAGGCCGAGGTCGACGAGACAATCCAGACCGCCTCCACCGTCCGACCGCGGTGTCCATTTCGGGCTCTGAGTTGTGCTGCAACTGCGACTGCGACTCACCGACAAAGGATAGCGGCACGAAAACAATGAGGAGGTTGAGCCACGAGTTGAGGAGGAGATGCCTGGACGAGCCGAGCGGGTCGAATTTCCGGGCATCGTTCTGACCCGGATGTCCCGTCGGGGGGAGGAGCGGCTGTGTCTCGCTCGGCATGGTGCGGGCGGAGGCGAGCGGTGGTATGTGGTGGCTAGTGTGTGGAGAGATGAAAGGAAGGAAGGAAAGCGAGATGGGGTTGCTGTGCTTTCTTTATATTAGCAGTACTCGTAGCGCCAAGCCGAAATCGGGTGACGACACGGGGTGACACCGCCCAAAGCCAAGCGAACCGGCGACGAAATTGATTCCGCTCCGCACCGCGCCACGTGATCCTTGTGGCATGGCTTGGCGTGGCGTCGTGCGAGGGACGGACAGAGACAGAGGCAGCATCAGTCACAACGACGATACGGCGTGCTGTCCCTTTCCAACGTCGTCTTCCTCGTCAATCTCAACACGACCTGGCATAAGGACTCGCCACGCCGAGCTCTGAGCTCTGCGATATCGACACCCCCCCTATCCCCACACGTCCTTACCAGAACAAGTTCACGGAAGGCACGTTTCTCGTACATGTGCAGTACGAGTACAATTTCGCGTACTGCCGTACGTGCCTCGTACAGTACGAGCACACCGCCGCCTTCCCCCTCCCCCCTTCCCTTCCTCCCCACCCGCCGTGTCCCGCCGCTCGCAGTACCTCCCTCCTTTGTACGCATCACCACAAAGGATCGCTGCCCTCGGACGATCAACCACCTTTGTGTCGACCTGCTCCGCCACGACCGATGGGGTGCTCGCGATCGAAGGCGAACGCGAGGGGGCGGGAGGGATCGCGGCGAGACGAGGAAGATGCTACAACGTTCTTCGTGACCTGAATACGTACTTTACCGGATTCGAACTTGCTCTCGCATTCATTCTGTCATCCATACTGGCACTCACTCTCGCACTCAACCTAGCACTCATTCACGCACTCATACTCGCATACGCCTGTTGCAGCCCACATCAGACTCCAACGCTTGTCCTCCAGCACCCACGCAACTCCGACAAGAGCTTCCGCAGATCCCAGCCTTGCTCCCAGTAGAAGAGCGACAGAAATCGCTCCCCAGTATCGTACTGCGCTTTTGCCACCGTCCAACTGCTAAACCCGGATACACCAAGTGGTCCACTAGTGACGCCCGAAGCGCAAGTCTCTTCGCCCAGCATGTCCTCCTTGTCCAAGCCCAAGCCCAGTCCGCTCTCGCACGAGCTGCACAAACCCGACCCCAGCTCCGGCAGGCTTCCAACCATTCAAAGCTCTCCTCGGGTCAGTCCTGGGAGGGACGTTCCGACGCTCACACCGAGATCGACAGCGACCACGCCTGGGAGGGATGCTCCGACTCTCACACCGCGGTCGACCGCCACACCGACTTCCCCCCCTGCTGCCGCTGCTGCTGCTGCTCCCGGCCGCGCGCTCCCATCTCATATCGCCCCGCACTCCCTCACCCGCCACGCATTCACACCCCAGAACACACCCTCCGACGGGCTCCTCCCGGGCCCGATCGCCCTCCGTCTTCAACCCACCAAGGCCACCTCCGCGACTTCCGCCACCTCCGCCACCTCGGCTACCTCCGCGACTTCCGCGACCGCTCCGGGCCCGCGTCAGGGCGTGGGGATGGCAAGGCCTATCACGAAGGATGGCCTCGGCTTCGGGCTCGGGCTCGGACGCGGCGCTCCCACGCCCGGTAACACCCCGAGCAGCGTCGAGAGACTCGGGAGGAGGATGGCATGTAATCTCATGATCCAGAGTCCACCGCGAACCGACAAGGGGATGGGGATGGGGATGGCGATGGCGATGGGGAGTGGGGCGGGCACGGGCATGGTACAGGGTGGGGGATCGGGCGCGAACAGGATCGCGCCAAGCTACGAGTGAGTGGGAGTGCGGTGATGGCGGTTTGTCCTCGCCAAGAGTCACTTCCGAGGAGTCTGAAGGTCGGAGGTTGGAGGTTGAGGTCGGAGGGTGGAGGTTGAAGTCGGAGGGTGGAGGTTGAAGTTGGAGGTTGGAGGTTGAGGTTGCAGGTGGTTCGAGGTTCGAGTTTGGAGTTTGGACCTCGAGTGTTGTTGAAGTGCTGACTACCGATCTCTCGAGCAGACGCAAGTTCAATGCCGGTCTCGGAGACCTTGAGTGAGTCGAGCAAAGCCTGGTTCCGGGTGTCAAGCCGTTGTGTCGTTGTGTCGTTGTGTCGTTGTGTCGTTGTGTCGTTGTGTCGTTGTGTCGTTGTGTCGTTGTGTCGTTGTGTCGTTGTCGCACCGCGCCGGGTCCCATGACCGGTAGTGGTCGTAATCACGAGGCAGACAAGATCACCGAATCACCGAATCGCTGAATCGCTAGACCCGTGCTGACCTCGCAGACGCCGGCTCGCCACGCACGCTGAAGTCGGGTAAGCTGCACCGAACCTGTCTCCCCATCATCTCCTCTCCCTGACGGCGGACCCCGATGACACAGTCTGTGGAGCTGTACTGAACGCTGTATTGAATGCTGTACTGACCGCACCCATCGCGCCCAGACCACGATCCCCTCTGCAGTCCTTCACAGCCTCGTCCCCCCTTGCGCCGCACCTAGACAGAGCCAGGGCGATCTCCGAGTGGCCCACTTCCTTCTCGGACACGGACGACATGGGTGGCACGGACGAGGATTCCGACATCCACGTCAGCGCGGCCAAATTGCGCCGCAGCGGCGAGCTGGGTGCCGAGGGTGCCCACGGACAGGACAAGGATGAGGAACGTGTCGAGGGGGCGTGAGAATGCCTAAGCCCTGTTCACCTCCCGCTGGAGCGTCCGTACTGTGAGCACCTAGAGCATGAGATCGATACGAAGCATGCATGTGACGGCCATGTCGGCTGGGCTACTAGAGCAGGGAGCATGGGCTCCAGAGGGATCCACGGGATCTACCGAACAGATCGTCTTGAGCGGTTTGAGGTCTGGAAAGATGGGTTGGATGGGCAGAAACCGGACCACCAGTCCAAAGAGCGAGTCTACGGCTGCGGCTGCGGCTACGGCTACGGCTACTCGGGCCGCCTCAGGCCCCGGCTCATCATCCTGCCGGCCAACGAATGACTGAGCAATGTGGAGATTCTGATGCCTGATGTTTCTGTCCACCGTATAAGAATGGTCGAGCACACCGGCGCGGCTGCACATTGCGCTCATCGGTCTTGCACAGCTCGCCGTTGCCCGATCTGCTCTGACCGTCTCGTTGTCTGGCTTGCTTCACCAGCGAACTCGTTGACACCGATTGACATCAGTTGAGAAGCCTCCATTGACCTCCTCTGGGAATTCAGGATGCGCCTATACCTCGAGCTACCCACCTGGGCAGCATGGCTCCATCGACCCCTCGATATCCTCGCGCTTCCAATCCTCTACCTCGTCATCCTCCCCTTTACGGCGGCGTACCACACCCTCCTCTCCCTGCGATACGGTGTCCCCCACGGGTGGGAACTCCGACACTACCTCTACCTCAACCTCCGCCGCGTGGGATCGCAGTACGGGAGCTATCGCCGGCTCCCACCGGTCGATCCGGAGGAGGATGTCCTACCGGCTCGAGCGGAGATGTACCTCCCCAAATGCGAGTACGCGCGGGTCTCCTGCCAGGCTCTCAGTAAGGACGTACCACGACTGGGGGTGTTACAGACGGCAAGAGCGGTGGTCCGGGACAAGGACGTGACCGGGTTTATGATCCGCAGGAGGGGCCTCGGGACCAGCGAGGTAAGCGCGGGTCGAGTTGATAGGCTCTGGAAGGTCGAACCCGCAGTGGTTACGAGATCGCGTCGCGGTCGTGTCCTGGACTCCTGGACTGTTTGACCAGGTCCACATTCACAAGCAGACAAAGACAAGCCGTCGTTCGAAGCGAGACGCAACGACCCGTGCCGAGCTGACCCGAGGTCGTCGCAGGACCTACTGGCCCCAGCCGAGGACGGCGAGCGCATCATCTACTTCATCGTTGGAGGGGGGTATATCGGCGGTCATCCCCTGCGGATCCACACCGCCTGGTCACTCGCCGAGCTCACCGGCGCGCGGGTGTTCTGTAAGTGCGGGCACACGGCACACCTGCCGGCTTCCCCGTCCTCCACTACAGTATACCCCTTGCCTCATCCACCAACTCCGATGCGCGCACCGCTCAGCGGTCCACCCATTCCTTACAGCTCCATAAGCGCCGAATCGTCTGACGGCCTGACACGTCGTAGGCATCAACTACCGCAAGTCCCTGTCCGCCTCGTCGGCCTTTCCGGGAAGCCTGATAGATTGTCTGGCGGGGTATCAATACCTCGTCAGAACGCTCGGGGTGTCGCCGTCGGTACGTACCGCAACGGCCATCACCATCACCCTCACCATTACCATCATCCCGCCCTCCCCTGTTTCTTGGCAATCGCTGTGTTCAACCACGACACCTACACTATGACCAGGCTGTGGAACTGTCTTTGCAGACTCACGACCACTGTGACCGCTGGCTGATGGGCAATGTCATCGTACCGCTCGCTAACCGCTGCGCGCGCAGAACATCACGCTCAACGGCGACTCCGCCGGTGCCAACGCTTGCATGGCCCTGGCGCGATACCTCTCGGAGCTGGAGGGCTGCGGGTGGCCCGACTTCGGCATGGTCGGGGGTATGGTGCTTCACTCGGTATGTCCAAGCTAGTCATACGGCCGGTCCATCAGACCGGTCGTGGGCTTGGGCTTCTGAGATCCCCACACGAAGTCGGGGTTAGGAGCTGATCCTGGAGCGGGGTCATGTTCTGGAGGCGAAGCCGTGCTGAGACTACCACCATAGCCTTGGTCCGATATGAGCTCGTCGTTCGCGAGTATCCGCACGAATCGGTACACGGTGAGTGGTAGAGCCGCACTCGCATCCCTCCCTCCTGGTCGAAGTACGCTTTCTTCCCACATTCGCTCCTTCCAGCTCGGCACTTTGGCACTGTCGCACGCGCGCACGCGCGCACGCGCGCGCGTGCGCACGCAGCACACCACCCCGCCCCAACGCAACTTGCCTCGCATCTCGCAAGTCGCACGCCCACATCGTTTCGTGCAGAGTGTAGTCGGAGCACGACGCGCGCGGACGACCCGCTAACCCCCATCCCCATCCGGATCCACGCAGGATCACCTCCCCTCCCTCACACTCACCGCCATCCCCTCTCACACCCGCCACTTCCCATCACGCGCCAACCCGTACTTCTCCCCCGCATTGACCCCCGCGGGGGGATGGGCGTTCCTCGTCAAGCACGGGGTGCGGGTGTATGTCTCCGCCGGTAGCGCCGAGGGGATGTACGATGAGATTGTGGCGCTGCAGAGTGGGATGAAGCGGGATGGGGTGGATGTGGAGCTTCGAGTGGTGAGTGGTGGTTGGGTTCGGGCGTCTCCGATGGTGTCCCACACAAAGAGGTCCCAACACATCGTCCGCCACTGTCGCAAAGGACAGTGGCGACGTTGCGCGCATCTCACCGCATCTCGCCGAGTCGCGGAGGTCGATTTTCGTCGTGAGGATCACTCGACGACCTTGCGAGGCGTGTAGGAGTCGGCAGGTACATCCCGCTGAGATCAACAGATCCAGGGCGGGACGCACAGCGAGTTCGTGTGGGTCGACAGAGGCGAGATCGACACGATGGGCTTCTCGTGGCCTGTGATCAGAGAGGACTTTGCGACGTTCTGGGCGGGCTCGGCGTCGGCGTCGGCGTGAGCGTCGGCCTCGGAGAATCGTGCCACGGCCAAGGACTTGTGACCCAGAGTTTCGCTGTAGTCACCACGGCCAGGCCAGGTTTGCTTGTGCTCGGCTCTGAGCCGTGGATTGAGCATCTGAGCCGTGGATTGAGCAATTGGGCGAGGTCTCTCCCTCGGCTCAGTGGGTGGTGCTAGTCGTACTCGAATGCATGACTACCACGCGCTCTAGCCCATCTATCCTGTGGGGTGTAGTCCGTGTGCTGTACATTCGTCTCCTCCTACTTCACTCTAGATGCTGTAGATACATCAGGCTCATCCTTCGGTTGCGCCGCCATTCACAAGACGTGTTTCTCCATCCCCTTGGCCAAGCCCAGCGGGAGCTCGTCTTGGTCCGTGAAAGCCAGTCCGTCGCCCTGGTCCTAGTCGCGTATCAGCGGACGTCCTCTACGCAAGTGCCAAGCGGACGACTCTTGACGAGTATGTATTTATGTGACACGACCTAAGCTCTCCGCTGATGGAGACGAGCCACTCACCTCGACGACGGTCCCTTCGGGGGTGTACCTGACCTCCCTGAACTGCGGAGGGTCAGTACTCGACGTGTGATTGGGGAGGGGTTGAGGCAATGGTGTGTGTGTGGGGGGGGGGGGGGGGGGGGGGGGGGGGGGGGGGGGGGGGGGGGGGGGGGGGGGGGATATTGTATGAGGAATTATAGAGCTGCCGAATGCAAGTTGACTTCCACGCACGCTCCAGCTCCTGAGTTCTCCGCCGGGGAGATAGGAAGTCTTGCCGTTCCATTCGATATCCCACGTCCCGAGCGCGGGGAGCGAGGGCGAGGCGTGTCCGTTGGCTTGCCCGTTGGCGTGTCCGTTGGCGTGTCCGTTGGCGTGTCCGTTGGGAGCGGCTTTGCGGACGTATTTCGACGTGGAGCATGTGCCCGATCTCACATCGAGGTGGTTGTCGCCTACCAGCTGCTCTGATCAGACGATGTCCCTCTGACAACGGTACACAGGGCACAGGAAGCGAGGAGCGAGAGGCGAGTGGCTGTGGTTGTGATTGTGGTGGTGATTGTGGTTGTGATTGTGGTTGTGATTGTGATTGTGATGATTATGAATGTGAGTGTGAATGTGATCATGATCGTGGATGTGAATGTAAATGTGATTGTGATTGTGATTGTGATCGTGATTGGCATCGCGACGATGATCCATCTACCTGTCGGACATGCCGAACATCTGATGGCAGAGGATCTTGTGAAGTGCCGACTCCCACTCACCGCCCTTCCAAGCGCAATGACCGTCGCCGCATGCGCAAAGATCACCACGGTCTTCACCTCTGGCCAGTCCGCCTGCACGCGGTTCACCCACGCCGCGAGGAACCCCTCGATGCGCGCGTGGAGCTCCTCGACGGACTCGCCCCGCCGGGAGGGGTAGTACGTGTGGGTGTACGTTGGGTGGAGGGTGATTTCGGGGAAGTGCGGGACGAGGGCCTCGGGGGAGGTGGCGTGGGGACGGGTGTGGAGGCCTAAGCAGTCAGTGGGGAATGATGTGCGGCAGATGAAGCTTGGTCAGCAGTTGGGCAGGACACGGGCGGCGGTGAGATGAGAAGCGAAGCGAAGAGCAGAGCAGAGTGGATGTAAAAGTCGATCAAAAGCAGACCACACGGGTACAATCATCGATCAGTCCAGAGCCGGGTGAGGAGGGAGAGGGAGAGCGAAACCGTATCGATTATTGAAAGAGGGATAACAGCGAGGATGGCAGCGAGGACAAGAGGGACAGTGAAAGTGACAATGGAAGCCATATCTTGAGCCGATGTGTAGCAGAGTGGGCCCAGACCGAAGCGCACATGCAAAGCCCTCGCAACAGTCCTGCAGCCGTGTGACTCACCCGACCCCTCCCTCGCCTTGGAGAACCACTCCATGACGCCCATCTCAAGGTGCACGGGTTCCCCCAACTTCTGGGCCAGAGGCCGACTGGTCTGGACGCATCGATAGAACGGGCTCGAGAAGATCAGTTCGGGGACGGGGGAGTCTTCGGGCGCAGATAGAAAGTCGCCGAGGTGTTGGGCCTGCTCGAGGCCTTGTTCGGATAGCTGCGGGGTCAGCGGGCAGGGACGTGACACGCCGGATTGGTGCGGTGCGGATAACGTGGCAGTGACATGGTTACGATGAGTAAGATGTGGGGGGGGGGGATGGGGGGGATGAATAAGATGAAGGGATTGAAAGGGATGAGTGGATAAGTGGATAAGCGGATGAGTGGACGAGTGGATGAGTGGATGAATGAGGTGAAGTTGGCTGGGAGAGGTGGTCCAGTGCGGACGAACAGAAGGGTCATGGTACAGGTTCGTGACAGAGACACTGGGCTGTATCAGCGCTTGAACATCGACGCAACTCTGGCGATCAGACCACTCACTGAGCCGGGTCGAGCCAGTCCTGGCGAGCACCGTGTCGGCAGATGTAGATGGTCTCAAGCATGTCGAGCGGGGCGCGATCTGGTTTCTATATGTCTAGGAAGTCTTCTAGGTGGGCAAGACCAAATGGATATGCGATGCGACGAAGAGATCAAACGCGAAAAGTCCGCCGTTCAACACGTTCTTCGGCGTTGAATTGCCGTCTCGCCTCGTCTCGGTTGAATCGCCGCGATGAGGCCGAGATAGCACCGGTGTATCCCCGCCAACGGGCGTGGCGTCGACCGTTCAGACTATGGTGCGACTCACGCCGCGTGTCTGTTTCCAAAGCATGCATGGGAGTAGTGTTTCTGATTGCAATGCAGATAATGCTCGATATGTGTGGGGTATAGACCCTCTTCCTCTTCCTCCGAAATCTCTTTATCACCTCTTGGCCCCTGTCCTCCTCTTCCCCCTCAGAGCGTTCTTGGCGGAACGCTTGACGGGCTGCCCCTGACCTTGAATGAACTTGACCAGCTCATCCACATCGAGGTGTCCCCTCTCGCCTATCCTTGACCCTTCCTGGGGTTGTCCCGCCCCCGCTCCATCCTGCACCGCAGAGGGGGATACGCCCGCCTCACCGGGGCCAGCTACGCTCGAAGGTCCCGCACCGGACGACGACTTCGCTCCGAGGGTGGTCGCAGTCCCCGTAGCCAGCCTGCGGCGATCGGTGGACGTGACGCGGGCCTGCGCGGCGCGGAGTCGCTCGAGCTGACGCTCCTTGGCTTGCTGAGTTGCCTGCTTCTGCTTCTCAACATTCTCGACCACCGCCGTGAGCAGCTCGACATTCTTGGCGACCTCCTTGGTCTGGGCGTGCTCCTTGCTCAGTCGAGCCTCAAAGATCTCCAAGGCCGACTTCGACGTCTCGAGAGCCTTCGGGATGTCGCCAGCCAAGAAGTGAGCCTGGGTGAGCTGGTGCAGCGCCTGACCGTTCTGGATATGGTCGGCACCGAAGATGACCGCAGACTGCTGCTGGGCCTGGGACAGGAGAGCGAGCGACAACACATTCTCATTGATAGCCTGAAGAACGACACCGGCGTTGCTCTGAACTCAGTCAGCATGTAGCCTGAAAGCGCTCAAGTGCTCTCAATTGCCGAAGGACTCACCAGCACCGTGTTGATCTCCGGGTGACCAGGACCGTGGATGACGTCCCAGAGAGTGAGGATGTGTCGGAAGTATCGCAGGCTCTGCTGCGCGTTACCCTCGAGGTTCTCCAGCAGCGCAAGGTTGAAGTAGTACGCCGTCGTCTCGGGGTTGTACACTCCCAGGGTCCTCTCGGCGATGATGATGGCCTGCCTCTGCAGCCTCAAACCGGTGGCAATGTCCAGTCCGAGCGGCTGCTCCGGGTCGGCCTGCTCGTTGCTGAACTGCTGGATCTTGAGCCGGGCGAGCTGATGCAGCGTCGACGCATACTGGTTGTACGCCGCAGCGACCTCTGGGTGGATCACCGAGTGGATGTTCTCGTACAGCTGTACCGCCTCGAGCATAAATTCGAGACCGAGCTCAATGTTGCCCCGGTTGATCGTGTTGCGGCCGGCCTCGAAGATCTCCTCGGCGACAGACACAGACGGCGCCGTGGACTTGATGACGGGCACCAAGGTGAGGATGTCGGATGGCTCGAACGTCGTCTGACGCGGAGCTCGGACCGCCTTGGCTTTCTTCTTCTTGTCCTTGCTGGTCTTGGTCTCCTTGTCGTCCTCCGATGTGCTCTGGGCATCCGACTCGACGCGCTCAAAGATGTAGTCCTGCTGGACCAGTTGGAACGCGAATCGAGAAGCGAGCTCTCGGAGGAGCTGCTTCCTACGCAGACCAGAGGTGAGGTACTGGTCGCCCAGGGACCAGCGGTAACGCTTCTGCACCTCGGACACGATCTCGCCGCGGAGAGTCTCGGGCGTGAGGGACACGTACTCGGGCTCGACAGTCGAGGCAAATTCGATAGGCTCGTACACGGCGGACGGAGAGGGGTTGGAGGCAGACCCAAGGAGACAGTTGAGGAAGTGTGAGACAGCACACGGGACGTGCTCGGGCTGCAGGTCGCGGACGAGTCGGCGCAGAATGTGCTTGCTGGCTCGGAACACCATCTCGTGGAGAACGATGCCCTGAAAAAGTCAGCTCCAAACTCGGTACCGGCCAACTCGTTCTCACATTGAAGGCCGAGAGGTGGCCGCTCGCGGGGCGCTCCTCGCCGTCGGGACCAGCAGAGAACTGGGCGATGGTCGCGACGAGGTGACCGAGGTAACGCATGTTGACACCGCGCGAGTGCATGAGCTTGGACAGCGAGGCACCGTCCATCACGCCCGAGACGTTGCCGGTGAGGACATCAAGGGCGATCGCAGGCAGAGCGACCGTGCGGAGGAAGATCGAGGCGTCTCGGACCGCCTTGATCGTCGGGTCCGACTCGTCGGTGACCTTTGACGGGGTGAAAGCCGTTTTGTCCTCTGCGTCCCGGGCGGGAGCTTGGTCGACAAAGGCATCCGGGTTGAAGCGGAGCTCAAACTGCTTGATCGAGTCCCCGATGGCGGAAGCGTCGACGGGCTTGTTCTCCTCGGCACGCTGAGCCGCAGCGGCCTCGGCCGCCGGGGACTGCTCCTCCTTGGGGGCCTCGTCGACACCCTCGGCGGTGCTGGTTCCTCCAGCCTTGTCCTTGTCCTCGGCATCACCGCTCTCCTTCTTCTCCGCATCCTTCTTGGCCTGCTCGGCAGCGGCAACACCTCGAGCCCAGCGCTTGAGCTCGCTCTCCCAGAAAGTCTCGATCAGCTCGGGGCGCAGGAGGACCACGCGATGAGGGTACTGTGACCCGTCGGCATCCTTCGCCGGACCCGCGAGCTTGCCAGAGATGTCCTTCTCCAGCCATTCGACGTCGACGGGGCTCAATCGCGGCAGGTCGAGGAGGTAACGACGACCGTCAGTCCCTCGCAATGCCTTGACCTCGGCACTGGCGTAAAACTCCTTTTCGTCGTCGCCCGCCTTGACCTGATGAGGCGCCAATCGGCAGGCCGTGGCGACCTTCTCCATGATCTTGTGCGTAGCCTCGTCCCAGTGCAGGGACGACAAATCCTCCGAGTCGATACCGTAGATGATGAGCGGGTTCTCGGCGGGCTCGTCCTTCGCCTCGGAGGGAATTTCAGAGTCGATGGACTTGCTGGGCGAGTGTCCCTGCACCTTGACCCAATCCTCCTTCTTCTCCTTGGTGTTCTCCGACTCGGCAGGAGTCTCCTCGACAGCCTCGTCCTCTTTCCGGCGCGAGAAGATGCCGGGGAGCATGCTCTGACAGACCCACCGCTCACCCTGCCAGTCAACGACGGTGTGGCCGAGGAGGTACAGCCCATCGACATCGAGCTTGTTGAGAAGCTTGACACCGGCGGCGTCCTTGGCGTGAGAGATGTACGCCGCATCGTCCCCACCGAGATGGGCATAGGTGTCGATGCAGTCGATCGCTCGGGTGATGAAGATGTTGGAAACGAGCCACATATGCCCACGCGAATCTTCGTTGGGGTTGAGCGGGGGGACATCGCCGCGCTTCTACCATCAGCAATTGGCATCGAGTGTCATCTGACAAGACTCACCGCGACGCCCATCACGCCCCGGACCGAAGCTTGAGTGAACTCCGCCCAGGTCTTCTGCGCCATCTTCTCCCTCAAAACCCTCTCCTGCATGCTCTCGTGAGGCAGCTCTTTGACGCCCTGAATCTCCTCGTTCCAATCCCGGGTGGCATCGAGAGCGTCCGCGGTGGTAGCACCAGTGTGAAGGTAGGCGAGCTGGGTACGGAGAAGTTCCGGGACGCTCGGCGGTGCAGGCGTCGTGGCGAGGAAGGGGTACGCGGGCTCGCTTTGCGGGATAGGCACCGTGGACAACGGCTCGAGCGGGGGAGGGGTGTTGGTGAGAGGAGCAAGCTGGGACAAGCGCTCGGAGAACTGAGGCGAGAGCGAGTGGAGCAGGTCGATGAGCGAATGGGTGGGACCCGGAGTCGAGCCGTCGGAAGATGGTCGAGGAGTCGGGTCAAAGTTGTTGACATTCGATTTGGACACGTACCACCCGCGGGACGAGCACACGAGCGTGACCGTCTCTCCCTCGAGCAGGGATACCTGGAGGTAGAGCTGGTGACCGAGCTGGCGGAGGTGCGGTGGCGGTGGGTTGAATGGCGAGAGCTGGATCGAGCGGACACAGGGCGAAACCTCGAGGGGAGCCTGCGAGAGGGGGAGTTTCGCCAGGGACGCGTTGCGCCATTCGCCTTTCCAGTCGGCGAAAGGGTTCGACGAGTCCGAGGCGACCTCACGCTTGACCTTGACGACCTCCTTCTTTCCCAGCTTGCCTTTGCGCCCGCTGGGCAGAGCCACTTCCACTTCCTCGTACACCGGCTCGGACGCTCCAGCCGAGACGACGCCGTCGCGGACGGACTCGAAGATGGTGGATCCGGGAAGCAGGGCCAGCGGCGTCGACATGTGGTTGATGGAGGAACCGGGGGGAATGATGAGCTCGAGCAAACGGAGAACCGTCTGCCTGGCCGAAAAGTCCGAGTACGGTTCCCGAACGACTTCGAGGATCCTCTCCCCATCCTCCTCGACGTGGGCAAATAGATCGCCGACCTCGATCCACTCGCTCAGCTTCTCGCCAGCGCGGACGTCGACGCCCTCCTTGGTCTTGCTGAGGGAGGGAGTGTCGTCGTGACCGTTGGCTTGGCCCTTCGTAGCGGGTATACGGAGCGAGTACGGCCCGAGCCAGTAACCGCCTACCCACTCGTTGATCGCGAGCTTGAGCTCCTGGACAGTCTCGTGCGGCTGCGGCAGGAGGGTGAGGGTGGTGAATGACTCTGAGGGGGTTCGCTTGGGCAGTGTCCGCGAGTGGGAAGGCGTGGGCAGGCGCACGGTGACCTGGGGGACTGATCGTGTGGTGAGCGACAAAGAATCGAAGCGAAGCAAACGGCTGTGCCTACTCACTGCTGATTTGCTCCTCGGCCGCTTGCTCGCCCTGCTCAGCTTCGGTCTGGGCGACCTCATCGGCTGGAGGCTGCTCGACCGGCTTTTCGGCGACTTGGGATTCGGCCATGTTGCACAGGGAGTATCAAGGTCGTGAGATCGGTGATAGTCTCCGCGGAGTAGGGTATTCCAAATCGTGAGACTGAGACTGGTGATGGGATCGTTGCCGGTACTGATGCTGGTGCTGGTGCTCGAGGTTCTGCCGGCGGGGGAAAGCGCAGAAGGAACCGATCAATGAGGTGATTCGCAGTCCCCAAACAGTGGTATCTGTGGTACAGCTACACCGAGATTGAAGATGAAGATGGGAAAGAAAGTGAGGGATCTCAAACACCCCCTCGTGATCTATTGCAAGGGTTGTGACGACGACGAGGGTGCCATTCCTTCGCTTGACTTTTTCGCGCCGGCAATCATGTCCGCACCACGTGGCAGTCATTAGGCAGATCTGATCCCGCCGATCCGCACATCTCCGTCTTCACCCGATACCGCCGTAGTCAAAGGGAGGGCAGTGGCACTGACAGTGGCGGTGGCAGGGGGGACGAGGCAACAGAGGGCAGCCATCCGTCTATCGGCGTCGACACTTCAGTGTGCATCGAAAGCAGGGCGTGTCTCTCAGTCTCTAGAAAGCTACACGACAAGGTCTACACTCCGCGCGCAGCCTTCGCACCAAAGGGGTCGATCCACCGCCGCTCCGATCCCACTTGCCGCAAGAATGCCCCATCGCAACATCAAAATCGAGTACGGGTATCGGCCTACCTCCGTCCTAGTCTTCCGAACTTGAAACTCGCCTCAGCCATTTGGATGTCGAAGAACTGCCCCGCAAACGAACTGCCGTTCTCGTACTGCAACTTGTCATCGCCGTTCTCAACCTCGCTCTCTGCGTCCTCGGGGTATCTGCCCAGAAGCAAGGGATCGATGTGGCTAGACCCCATGGACACCGAGGGCCGGGTGGACACCGTAGGCCTTGTCATATCAATGTCGAAGAATTGCCCCGCAAATGAACCACCCTTTTCGTACTGCGACTCGTCTTTGCCTTTCTCAACCTCACTCTCTGCGTCCTGCTCCCCAGTGTGCTTGCCGAGCAGCAAGGGATCAATGTGGCTGGATCCCCTGGACTCCGTGGGCGCCGTGGACTCCGTGGGCACCGTGGGTACCGTGGGCACCGTTGAAACTGTAGACACCGGAGGTTCCGTGACCTGAGGGTTTGAAAAAATTCGAGACGAGTCTGCGTCACTTCCTCGCTCACTCTCCCTCCCCTTCTCATTGGAGCTCTGACTATCTTTTCGCTTGGTCGAGCTCCTGTCTCGGAACCGATCCGGCAGGCCTTCTGCCAACTTCATCCTGAGGGTATTCCACTTGACCGACTTCTCCTGTCTCGTGAGCTTCTCGCCCGTGCTGTTGAGACCTTCAACGCCGAGCCAAAGCCCAAGGTAGGACATGACATCCTGCTGTGTCTTACTGAGAGGTATCGAGCCCTCCGCGAGGTCCAGATTCGATTTGAGCCGAACCGGTTGACCCGACGTCTGCGCCAATACATTGGGATCGGCGTCGTCGCGAAGGTCGTCGCGAAGCGCCAAGTACAGGATGTCGGACATTGCTCCTGGGTGTCTACGGAGCGTAACCGATTTGAGGAGTCTTGGACCCCTGTGAACAACTGATATCAAGAGGAGCGCCGTAGAAGCTTGGAGCTGGAGCTTCCATGGGATCTCAGGTGAACCGCTCCAGTACCGCCGCATGTCGCTCGAGGTGCGGCTGTACGCCGAGTCGGGCTGCTCGTTGATCTCGGACAAATGATTGGCGAGGGACAATATCCAGATCGAGGACCGGTCAAGTGACCTAGAATCTGCGGATGCGATCGTGTCAGTCCGCATCCACTCCACAATTGTTGTACTGTACTCGTATTGCACGCGTACAGTAGTCGTCGAACAGCCAAACGGAATGACATACCCCAGGAGAATCCCAACTTGTCCTGAGCATATGCCGAGTCGATCAACGCCGTAACTTGTTCGTCGAGCCTCTTACCCCGAAGTGACGGCTCAAGGCGGCACGCCGCAGCCGTGATGACCTTCTCCAGGGTCTGGAAGAGTGTGCTGCGCGATCCGTCTGGCTCGACACAGAACCTCTCGAGTCGTTCCCGCCACGTGCGGGTCTGAATCTCCGTGCTCCCCGGAAGTGACTCGCGGATCGTGGTGAACATGTCGGGGTCGACTTTTGCGCTTGTGCCGGTCGTTTGAGAGCTCATGTTGTTCGTTCTTGAGCGAAAGAGTGGAAGTACTCGTATTGTACTGTGTCAAACTCGGTTCCGCTGACGATGAACCCTGGGATTATCAGAATCGGGGGAGGAAGTTCCTGCAGCCCGTCGCGTGATTTCACTGCCGCCGTCAGCCACATACAGTATGACATACTGTCGTCAAACCCGCTCAATGCTTGCTCGCTGCATCGCTCGCACAAACTACTGTGACCCACTGCCACCTTTCATCTCTCACACTGTTTCCTCTCCGCTTCACCGACTTCTCCGACGGAGAATGGAGCCGTTGCCGAACCGAACAACACGACGCACCATCTCATCCACGAGGCGATCCCCTTTGTGCTTGGCGAGTTCGGACCCGAGACACTTCGTGAAGCCGCCCATCAAAGGGGGCAAGGGCTCAACACAAAGGACGAAAGCGGCCAGCGTTTCGCCTCGTCGGGGCTACCACATGACGTGTAGCGCGAACCTCGTCGTTGACCGTTGGGTCATCCGCAAGATTGCCTCATGACGTACCCCTGTTGCACGGTCGACGTTGTTGCACAAGTATACAATTATGTACATGACATGGACATCATTCATATCAGGATACCAAAGTGTCGTACCAGAATGCCTACAAGCTATGAAGAAGGATCTATGACAGGCCACCGCGGCATATGTGTCTAACGTATACACAAATGTAATCCCCTAATGCTTTATCGCGCCTCAACAACCCATATCCATCTGTGCGCTGTACTGCACCTCATCACCATATCCAGACGCTCCAAATGCGCCGAATGAAACCGAAGAGACCGCTCTCCTTTCGCCTCTCCCGTCGCTCCCAGGTGAGTGTGGCGTACTGCTCCGCGTCCGCCTTGACAAGGAGCCAGTCCCAACGTTTCCACCACTTCCTGCTCTTCTGGCGCCACGGGTCGAGCCCCATGTCTCCAAGGAGCACCCTGGTGTGGGTCATGTCGTGGAAGCCGACGTAGTACGTGCCGCCGCGTTGCTTCTGCGCAATATTCAGCTGGAGGTGTATTTACGCGACAGGAGGGCGATGCCACTCACGTAGAAATCCACGTTGGGATATCGCGCCATGTTGTACTCGTTGTCCCCATGAATCTCGTCGAGAAGCTTCTCCTGGGTCCTGGGCAACTTGAGGAAGTGGTCCCCCTTGAAGAGGGACGAGACCCACTACTGACATCAGCGGTGTCGTGTCCGTCCCCGACTTGGGAGCACTCACGTGGGACTCGACCTCGTATGCGATGCCCTACAAGACAAGTTAGTTGATACTGTACCGGATGAGGTCGACTTTGGGCATACCGGAAGGTAAGATGCTGGAGGGCGTCAGCCGAGATCAAGATAGCCACGATAGGACCCCAGAGTCACTCACGCCTCGTTCCACCGACAATCGCCAAGTCTCTCTGCCTGTACCTCCCAACTGGGAGTATCCCCCGATACACCAAAGGCTGTGAGGCGGGATTGTTCGCTTGCACGCCTTGCCTCGTGGTGCTCCAGCTTGACATGAGCGTGTTGACCCTTGTTTGCCACCCCGCCCTCGGGGGAGCCGGTGCCAGGCCAAGTTGATTTTGGACCGTCTCGCTGAAGAAAGGGTAGACGTTGCCTTTATAACCCGTCGCCGCGATGATGGCCCTGCACCTTCTCTGAGTGGGCGAGTCCCCCACAAGGTTGAGGGTGCGGTCTGGATTGATACGCGAAGAGTTCGACCACTGGCGCCTCACAATCTGATGGAGGGTATTGCCCTGGTACAGATGGTGGGGGGAATTCGGAAGCGTACCGGCGTAATTTGGGAGCTCGTGGAAAGTGTCGTGGACATTGGGGAAGAATGGGCCGTGAGCGAGGCCCTGAAGCCTGTCAGCTCATGACGAATTGGACGAGTGAGATGACAATCACCCAAATGTTGACTAGCTCCGTCCACTCCCTGCGGTGGAGCCAGGGCCCGACCCACGGCGTCCGATGGATCAACCACATCGCCCAGCTGTCGATTCTCCTCGCCGGACCCATGAGAATGTCCACTTCGCTATCTTCTTCAGAGGACCCATTTAGCATCAAGAGATGTTTCACTCACTTGGCACCGTAAGAGTCGAGGAAATTCGGAGTAGCAAACCACTTCGTCCAATTGCGGTAAGACCAGATCACTCTAGCTTGCCGCCTTGCGGCGTAGAGTGCCGCGTCCATCGAGCTCCTTCCCCCACCAACGACAAGGACCGTATCGTGGTCATCCGCTTGCGTGGGCAAATGTCCAGGTCCGCCAGCGGCGGGTGTGGTGTTCCCTGGGAAAAGCTCCTGTCGAGCGTAGACATTGGCGAGCTCCGAGCTATGGTAGACGGGAACATAGGGTTGGTTGCGGAGGACATCGGGAATATAGGGAGAACCGAGACTCTACCCATCAGCCAATCTCTCGATTCAGAACTCACTCCAGTGGCGATCACGACCCGATCGTAAAAGGCGACGGTGTCTATGCTGATAGCTTCTGGATCATTATAGTCGGTGCCTCGGATGTATGCGGCCCAGGCGGTTGACATAGAATCCGTTGATTCCAACTTCCAGACCTCTTGGCACGGCCTGATCGGTCAGCGGTAGCGCGCGAATGGCAGGGAGCGGTGACCGGCTCCAAATCGACTGGTTCTCACTTGAGCATGACCCTGTTCCCGAGGAAATGAAGGTAAAAGTCTTGCAAATACCTCTGGTAAGCCCATGCCGGAACTGTGGGGCAATTGATGTTCGGGTCTGGACGGCGCATGGGAAGGCCACTGAACGTGAAGGCACCCCAAGACGCGTTGGTCATCATGTGAGGCGTGATGTGCGACCACGCTCCACCAACGGTGGACTCCTGACACTGGTCAGCGAGACTCGCTACCTTTCCTAAAGCCGGAACGAGGAGTCCACCTTGAAGATGATGGTGACGTGGAAGCCATCGTCGAGGAGGGTGCGTGCATTGATGAGACCCGCAGGACCCGCGCCGATGATGAGCACCCTCTGTATCCTGGGGTGCGGTGGAGGGTAGTTGCCGTCTGTGCACGGCTCATCGATTGAGGCAGCGTATGTTGAGCAAGAGGAAGCACCGGTGTTCTGTCCTTGCGTCTGAGAAGAGTTGGAAATGGACGAGGGACCGGCAGCCGCCCTATAAGTGCCATACGGAGCGAGTAGGTCTGCGGTGAGACGCAGAGGCGGGATGGGGAGTGTCGCTTGGGAGGAGTTCGCAGCGGACTTTGCATTGGGGTCGCGCGGGTGTTTAGGGTGTTTAGCCCCTTTAGGCGGGGAGAGACTAACAGCCGCACTGGCAAGAGTCGACTCGTCACCATGACCCCTGTAGGTGATGTCCGAGTCTGACCTCGAATGACCACCCCAGACTTCCTGGAGTCTGGCGAAGACGTCTTCGGCGGGATCACCGTGGACTGCGATGCGGGAGACATGCGTGTTGTCAGAGTCCTGAGGGGTGGAGGCTTGGGATTGGGTAGTTGAGAAGGACAAGGAGGGGACGCCGTCGTCAATGAAGAGTTTGACGGAGCCCTGAGAAGGGCTCTTGTCGGGTTTGACGGGGTGGTTGGTCGGGACTGAGTTGGTACTGCCCTGGGTGGAAGAGGTGGGGAGGTTTGGAGCACCGGGCGACGTGGAGGAGTGAGGGGTGTTGTCTGCCGGGACGGAAGGGAGCTTCTTCTGGGAGGATCGGGGAGTGGAGAAGTCCGGAGGAAGGGAGTTGTCCCCGGGGTCAGAGGCGGACATGATAGTGGGTGGAAGGACGAGTGCGCGTGAAGCGACAAGAGCTGTGGTCCGTCAGTGATGAGGGGCTACGAGAGACCGACCTGCCAGGGCGTATACGGGATATACGAGACGAGCGGGTGGGAGGGTGGAAGGTGGAGAATGAACGGTAGAACGTGGAATGCGGGAGGCGTGAGACGAACCGTGGAAGGTTGAAGGTGCTCGGGGGAGGGAGAACGTCAGGAGGTAGGGTGAGAAGGGGAGCAGGGGAGAAGTTGAGGCGAGGAAGGGCGGGGCTGAGAAGGTGGGAGAAAGGCGGGTTGAGAGGGCCAGGACGTGTGTGTCAGGGTGTGCGCGTTCGAGAGAGATGGAGACGAGAGGTATGGTAGGGCAGAGCTGACCTTGTAAGGGGATCGTCCGAAGCACGTCTGAGGTGGTGGTGAAGTGAGGTGAGAGATGGAATGTGGGGGGGAAGTGAGCAAGGAAGGCTGGCGAGGAAGATGGAAGGATGAGAGAAGTGTGGAAGATGGAAGATGAGTGTAAAGTGAGACGGGGATCCGGCGTGGCTACGCTATGCGAGGTGAGGAATGAATGGCGCAGGACCACTGGAAGGAAGATTGGCCTAATCGGTGGCGACAGAGGTGGACCACCTCCACACCACCTCCACACCACTGGCAGTGGCAGTGGCACGTGTTCTCACTCCGTCCGATGCCTTGCATAGACCTAGGACTGCCGTCTGCTTTGCTGCTTGCCGCTTGCCCACTTGTAGATCGCTGGAGAGACTTGGCGCTATTACCCACACTGATGCATGTAGATGCATTCGAGATCTTTCACCGTTAACAAGTCTCCCAACCATACCCCGTACCCCGCCAATCGCCTAGGCAAGCAAGTCATAGGTGTTAGTCTCGTCCGGCATGCGGACACCATCGTTGATGCCAGCAGCCTACGCAAGTCAGTCTTGTCTTCTTGTCCTCTCACGACTCTTCCATGGTCGCTAGTCGTCGTGAAGAGTTGCGCCTTGCTCACCATCAGACGACCGCCGTCCACGGTGAGCACAGCTCCGTCGCAGTATCCCCCCCCCCGCGTGGAGAGCATGAGCACCGGGCCAACGATCTCCTCTGGCTTTCCCGCGCGACCTGGTATCTCACGTCAGCCCAAAATCCAGGCAGCTTCCCTTTCCCCTCCATAGCAGGACCCGCTTTGCGGTTGGTGGTGGTCTCTCGTCATGAGTTCGAGGACGCTCAGCGCTCACCGAGAGAGTTGCGCAGACCAGCCCTCTGGGACATTGTGTTCATCCCGGTGGACTCGTAGCTGCCGATCGCGCCGGTCATCTCGCTCGGGAAGATGCCGGGGCAGATCGTGTTGACGCGGATCTTCATACTGGAGCGTTCTCAGCGAGAGGTGACAACACCGGTTTGAAACACAATATGACTCACGGGGTGAGACGGCCTGCGAGAAGCTTGCCGAGGTGGATAGCTAGAACAGTCAGCACGCACTGGCACCTCGCGATTCCGAGGCGGAAGTGGGGAGTGGGAAACCTCACCGCCGGCCTGAGTATGTCAGCCCAAGCTGTGCAGCTACACGGATATGGACGAGCCAAGGCAAGGATATACGAGGCCGACAACACAACGGCCGACAACACACCTTGGACGCCCCGTAGGTCATCGACCCCGTGGCACGCTGGTTGGCGAGACCCGCGATCGACGCAATGACAATCACGTTGGGGTCCTCGGCTTTGCGGAGCAGCGAGAGCAGTGCGGCGGTCATGAAGTAGACGCCTGGGCGCGTTAGTCACCAATTGAGTAAAGGCATGGGGCGAGCAAGGTCGTCAGCCGCTCACCGTTGATGTTGATGCCGTTGGTGTAGTTGAAGTCCTCACTGTGAGCGATCAGAGGGGGTACATGTACTGCTTTACCGGCTTGTGATTCTTTACCCGCTTGGATGAGAGTGAGGTGGTGACTCACTCTTCAACCGCCAACATCTGCTTCTCAACCTCATCCGCTGCGCTTATCAGCTTGAATCCGAGCCGAGTCCGACCAGCACATGAAGCCGGTGTGTCGAGCCCACTCACGGTGTTCCGGGTGAGCGTCGATCCTCCAGCCCTTTGAGACACCCGCGCAGTTGATCAGCGTGTGCAGGACCGACTCTTTCGCCTTGATCTGGTCGGCGATCTTCGTGCAGCCTTCCTTGGTCGCGACGTCGCCTTGGATACTACGGCGGCTCAGCGGGCGCACAGTTGCAAGGCACATTGCCGTCCTTCCCGTCCTTCTTCGAGCGGCAATCATCGACGCTTGATTCCGGGTACGCCACTCACCAGATGACCTCTCCGCCGTCGCTCGAGTTCGCTTTCATCTCCTTCGCAGCGCCTTCGAGCACCTCCTTGCGCCGGCCGGTGATGTACACCTTGGCACCGTTCTCGTAGAACCCAGTAGCGATGGCTACGTCGATCAGCGATTGCAAACACCGGGGTCACATCGTCAAGCCAAGACCAGGCGTCCGGGAAGTGCTGCTCTGACTCACCTTTGCCAATACCAGATCCACCGCCCGTGACGACTACGACCTTGACTTATCAGCGTCGCTCAGCTACGGGCGCTAGCAACCATCGAATGTACTCGCGTACTCACCTTGCCGGAGACGCTGAACAGCTCGTTGAGTTTGAACATGTTGATAGGGGTTGTAGGTTGTGTAACAGGGGTCCTGCCTGCACTTGCAAGTTGCAACTGTCTATATGATCCTCGAGAAGGTATGAGGGGTGTGCAATGAGCGGGGATGGGATGGGATGGTATATCCCAGGTATCTGTGGAGTATCGCGCACCATCGGGACGAGCCGAGCCGGCCCGGCAATCGACGGCCCGGAAGCAGTGTGCCCCGAAAGCCGAGTTGCAGTAGTTGGCAATGGAACACATCGGTATTATTTGCTTCTGCTTCATTCTAACACTCACAGACCCTCGGTGAATGCATGGAGGGAGCGAGTCTCTCCGCCGTCAAACCGACGCCAGTGTGAAGACAGCTCACTGATTGAAGCCATTTACCGCCCACCCAACGTCAGATATCCAATTCATCGAAATCCGTCCAATCACGAGAAACCGTCCCATGGCCGGGTTCATCCCGTTTTGGCTTCCGCCTCGCCCAACCTTGGATCACTATACATCTCGCTTTGGTCCAGGAATATCCCACAAACGGACTAGACGACCTGCACCCCCTCGTCTTGCATCTCTCCCTCTTTGTAAGTCGCTCCACCCAAATTATCTTTACCGTGCGCTTGCACCAACAGCGCCTCGGGGAGGGGCGGCATACCATGAGGCGGGTAGATGCTCTTCTGCCTCCAAGCGGCGTGTCGTACCGGACCGGAGAAGAGCAGCTCCATGCACTCGATGGGGACACCTTTGGTCTCCGGGATCCAGATGAAGGTGAAGATGCTAAGGGGATAAGCGATGTTCCGGGCAAACGCGGAGTGGGGAGTGTATCATGGTCACTGAAGTCGAAGAAACTGTGGCCAGAGGGCTGAGTTTGATGGAGACAAAGCGAGATGGCGTGACGGTGAGACGGCAGCAAGGGCACTCAGAGCACTCAGAGAACACAGAGCACTCAGAGCACTCACAACGTCGCGATACAGCAGAAAGCGAAGAACAGGAAGGTCCCCCAGACTCCCATCGGGCTAGCAATCATGCTGGGGAATGATTCCGTCGAGGCGTACTACTCCGCTCAGCGAGCTCCGTATCCCAAGGACATTTTCCCGAGATGTGAATCTCACGCACCGAGGCTAGCCACTGCATCATGGCGGCCCAGGCCCCGGTGAGGGAGCGGAGCCTGATGGGGAAGATCTCGGCTGAGATGATCCACGGGAGACCATTGCCGCCAAATGACCAGCTAGGCGAGGGTCAGCGACATGACAACACGGGGGCGAATGTATCGTTCAGGCGGATCAAGGAGCAGGAGCAAGGTAGTGTGTGAATGGTCGGGATCGGTGCGGTGGAAGCTTGTGGTTGAAGTATCAGGGACGCACAAAACAGCGTAGAGCATAATCATGACCGTAGCGGCCGTTCCGCCTTGCTTTGTCGACTCGCTGATGTTGCCTGTCTGCGGGTGTCCTATCTTGGTGTAGATCGAGAGATACAGCAGACAAGCCGCGCACGACGAGGCGGATACGAGCCAAGGAATTCGCCGGCCCGAACGGTCGACGATCACCGCGAAGAAGAATATGCAGCCGGCGGCTTTGAGCAGTCCGTAGACACCGGTGTAGAGCGAGGTGTCGGAGATACCAATGCCCGCGAAGAGCGTCGGGGAGTAGTAGTCTAGCGGAAGCTCAGCGAGGGCGCAAGAATAGGAGCACTTGGGAGTGGGCGAGATCTTGGGTATCCGCTACTCACTGATGCACACTGCTCCGCTGAAGTTTTGCAAGAAGAACATGAAGCTGACCACGACGCTGTTCGGAACCATCAGGACCACACCGGACTACCACGGCAGCAACTCACACCCTGTGTCTGATCGACTTGATCTTCAACTCCCTTAGACCACCCTTGACATAACCGACGACCCCTCCCTGTCCTCCCGACAACGCGTTCTCTTCCTCCATTCTCGCCCTGATCATCGCCACCTCCTCCCTCATGTACTGGTGATCCGCCGGCAGTCGGCGGAGGTACATCAGGTTCTTCATTGCCAGCTCGTCCTTGCCCCGGCGGAGGAGGAGCGCGGGGGACTCGCAGATGAAGATACTACCCAAAGCGAGCATCCCGCCTGGAATGAGCTGAACGGCCATGGGGATCCGGAACGACGCGATCGACGTCGCAGAGATGTGTTGGTTGATGCCATAGTTTATCTGCGGAATTCAGCGAACCGAGACGACGACTGCCCCGTCGGAAGACCTACCCAGAATCCGACGAGGTTGCCAACCTGATAAGCGATCTCAAAGAACCCGGTCAACTGTCCCCGGATTGCCGGAGGGCTGACCTCGGCGATGAACGAGGGTATGACAGCGGTGAGCGCTCCGACGGCGAAGCCAGTGAGGACCCGTCCGGCGTCTGGGCGGGATGTCAGCGACTCTCAGAGCGCAACCACTAGCGCTTTCATACCGAAACCGCACCGAATAACCCTCACATATCATCGAGAGAAGACTCTCCGCCGCCGTCATGATCACCGCACCCACGAGGAAGATGACCGAAGCGACCTGCAGAGTCGGCTTCCTCCCCAATGTCTCCATCAGGGGCCAGGCGAAGAGGGCGCCAAAGAAAGCGGCGGCGAGGTACGCCGAAGTGATGTTGCCCGAGGTGGCAGATTGCTGAACAGCGGTCATGGTGGTGATGCCGAAATGCTGAAGAGAGCGAGAAGTCAGCGTGTGACGTCTACGGCGGCTCAGGCCAGCAGGCGTTATGTATCGAGTCGGTGAGAAACCAAGGCGACCCTTCTGCAAAGTCGCCGACGAGATACGGAGGGCAAATGGATACAGTACGAGTACATGTACGACGCGAGGTGGCAAGCCACTTACATCTTTGAAGCTCTTTCGAGCCAGTGTAGTACCCAAGAAGGCCGCATCATAACCGAACGTCGTTGCACCCATAGCCTAATACATGAGCCGAGCCCTGACTGGGTTCCATCTCGGCGAACTCAAAGAGCCACGAGCTCCTAGCGGACACGCACACAGGTCGCTGCGAAGATGTAGATCCGCGCATTGTAGACCTCCTTGGGGGTCGGCCGGTCTTCGATGATGCTGAACGCGCCCATGTCGTCTTCTTGAGCGAGGCGCGCCAAGGTTCTGAGCTAGACGAGTTGACGTGCCGCAAGTCGGGCTGGAAACTCAGACTCGGCTTGAGCTGAGGTGTCGAGAAGCAACGCCAAAGCGATTGAGGGGAGAAGAGGCTGCAACGATCCTAATTTCTCGCCTTCTGCGAGATTCATATACAGTACACATCGCAGCCAGGATCTCAGAGTACGACATCATATCGGCCTGTGCCGTTCGGATCCCGAGTGCCAAGCATCGGTGGTCTGACTCGACTCTCGAGAGTCGACGACTGGGGGGGTGGAATTTCAGACTCCCAGTCATGGGTCTAACTGGAGACACTCGTTGCCCCGGCACGCCCCGAGGGGATCCCGACGTAGTACGCACCTGAGGAGTGTTGTGGTTTGTCGGAGATCGGTTGCCCCGGCCCGAGAGGATTGCGGGGTTGGTATTTTGTTGGTCATTCGCAAAAGCGTTGGTATTGCCCGGACTGAAGAATACCACTGCTGGGATTCAAATGTGGAGGTGGATCAGGACGAGTACTTCCTACTTGAATCTGCAATCAGCGACCGACCCGTTTCTGCCGTGTATCCCAACCTGTCCTGAGAGTACTCGTTCCCCAGCTGCCCGGACATCGTCCCAACGCCGGACGCCAGCACCACCCGACCCATGACATCGCTGAACGACCTCGCACCCAACCCCACATCGCCGGTGGTGGACCGCGGTTTCGTCGCGCTCGACGATCCGCGGTTCAGAGAGGTCCATTGCTCTACTATCCAGGTTGCGGCGGGGGTGGAGTATGTGACTTGGTTTGGAGGTACGAAGGAGGGTCATCCGGACATCAAGATCTGGTGGGTGCACGCCAGACCGAGGAGGCGACCGACGACGACCCAGAATCCTCTGGTACATGTTGTGAGCTGACCCGTGCAGGTTCTCCAAAAGGCGCGGCGACTCTACCTGGGCAGCACCAAAACCCATCGCCGGGAACGAAGGTATCGTGCATTGGAACCCCGTCTCGTTCCTCCCCGACGCGAAGACCCAGCCGGAACGGCTCATCGTGTACTTCAAGATCGGCACGGTGCGTCGGGCGTCGATGTCCTGTTCATCCCGCCCCGTCCCGTCGGCGCTGAGCTGATGCGCCGCAGCCTATCCCTACGTGGAGGACGTACTGGATCGAGACGCGTGATGGGGGTGAGACGTGGACGGAGCCAAACGAGTTGGTGGAGGGAGATACCTCTGGCGGGCGGGGTCCACAGGTGGGTCCGGGATTCCCTAACTCTGCACACCCTCATATGTTCTTCTGCTCTAACCCATTCTGCCGGTTTGCGGTGACCCCCGCTGACCCCGCGCAGAAGAACCCCCCGCTGGTGCTTTCCAACGGTGACTGGCTCACTGGTTCGTCCAGGGAAGTCACTCTCCCGGGAGGCAAAGGCCGTTGGGATGCCTATGCCGATCTCGCTCCCCGCCCCGGCCCATCCGATACTTGGAAGCAAGGCTCCAAGTGGATTCGATCGGACTTTATCCGCCTCCCCTCGGATCGGGGTGTGGACGGCGGGAGTTTCCCGGGAGAAGGATGTATCCAGCCCAGCGTGTTTGAGGACCCGAACCAACCAGGGCGGGTATCGATGTTCCTCCGTAGCTCGAACGGGTGGATCCAGCGAACCGACTCGTCGGATGGAGGGAGGACCTGGTCGCCCGCCGTCAACTCTCCGCTGCCGAGTAACAACTCGGGTCAGTGCGTCAATCGTATGAGGGACGGGAGACTCGTGTGCGCGTACAATCCCGTGGGGATCAATTGGGGTCCGAGAACACCCCTCGTGCTGTCCATCTCGGAGGACGAGGGCAGGTCGTGGAGACATTGGGTCACGCTCGAGGACAAACCCGTGCCAAAGGACTTTGAGAGGGTGGTTGCACTAGAGACGGGGATCGTTAATGACGGGCAGTCAGAGTTCTCGTGAGTGCGACAAGCGCGACGGAGACGGCTGACCGACGAAATGGTGTTGCCGCGCTGACAAGGCAGATATCCGACCGTCACGCCAACGGTGGAAGGGGACGTGCTGGGCGTGTGGGTGAGCTATACCTGGCAGAGGCGGGGTGTCGTCGTCGCCAAGGTGTACGATGCATGATGAGACCAGATTCAGACGAACGCCGTTGGCCAACCATGTGCATTGTTGATGTGTCATGCTTGATTGAGTTGTGTCTCTGTGTGTGTCGGCCATCACTCAACGACGGCTTGAGTTCATCACTACAAATCCTCACCGCCTCCATGAGGCTTCTTGATCACCTTGTCCACCATGTCCACAATGTCAGCTGTCCGAGTCGCTCGACCATCTCTGCTCCAGTCTGAGACCCTCTGAGACCTCTTCAAAACCCTCTCCAACACCGCCATACCCAGTCAGAAGCCAAAGGACCGACTCGCTGGCCCCGCGAACCCCCAGCCCAACTTCCTTTCATCCCATCATCATCTCGTCCTTCGCATCACCCGCCTGACCTCGTCTCTCCGACCTCGTCTCTCCGACCTATCCAACCGCGCTCATACATCCCCTCTCGTTTGCCGCCACCATCGCCCCCGGCTCGTCATGCACATCGAGCCTCTCACGTACTACGACCTCCTCGAGGTCTCGGAGACGGCGACCGCCTCGGAAGGTGGGTGATGGGTCCACGTCGATCAACCCGGATTCCACGTCACGCCCCGTCGTTGCAGCGAAGACTTTGCGTTGGCTGAGACGTTCAGTGCGCAAGGCGTATCTCAAGAAAGCGGCTGAATGTCATCCTGACAAGCATGTGGGTACTTCAGAGGAAGATCGGGCAACCGAGGCGTTCAAAGCCATCAACGGTGAGAGTCACTTTCGGACCCAGTCTCCCCTCTCCAAGTGTCTTCCCGAGTTCTGCAGTAGCGAAAGTGCTACACAGGTGTGTTCTTCAGAGCTAACGCCGCTCAGAGGCTTATGAGACGCTATTCGACGCCGACCTCCGAGAGGAATACGACCAGAAGCTCGCCACACTTCGCATGGCGAATCGCTCACCCAGTCCCGAACCCAGGCCTGTCCCCACATACGTCTCGCCCCCGTTCTTTCCCTTTCCACCCATGCATCCCATGCCGCCCGTTGGGCTCCACCCTCCGCCACTCCACCCCCATCCAGGCCCAGGCGCAGGAGCAGGAGCAGGAGCAGGTCGAGGGGGGCTTCGATTCCCTGCACCACTTTTCCACCCGTTCTTCACCCCTCCTACCGATCCAGCATTCAGACCCTTCCTCAGACGCGAACGAGTCTTCCGCCCCCGCCCAATGGTGAGTATCAAGCCCAGGATGGTACCGCTGATAGTATGCATAGCCGAAAGGAGATATGCATCCCTTCCCTCCGGGTTCAAGTCAGGCATGGTATTCCGCTCCAAACCCTCATACTCGAGTCTACACCGAAATCCACACGAGCCCGCATACCAACATCCAAGCGGCCGCGCAGCTCCATGCCCAGATCCACGCTCAAGCAGGGGAGATATACCGCCGTCATCGGGAGGTGATCGCGCACGCCAGAGCGCAAATGGACGATATGGACCGAGCATTGGGGGTGCCTCCGTTCTGGTGATGTCTTGAATAGTGTATACTGTATCTGGAGGGGAGGGGAGGGGAGGACACACGGAGAACGAGGCGCGGGCTATGACCGCAGAGCTTCCTCAGTCATCGTGATGACCTTCTTCATCAGCCCTGTGCATGAAGAACTTGCGCAGCAGCAGCCTGATCGCCATGACCCGCGCGCATCTCTCACCTGCTCAATGTCCGGCCGCTTCTCGGGGTCCACAACGAGCGTAAAGTCGATAAGCTTGCGGACCTTCTCCGAGTAGGACGAGTTGTCGGGATGTCTGTACCGTCCAGATCCGACCGCCATGGCGATGGACGACCCGTCGGTCTCGAATGGCGAGTGGCCGTACGCAACGGCGAAGAGAGTAGCGCCGAGTGACTGGGTCGTCAGCACCGCCAGCTCGACTCTGCTCCGAATCTAGCAACAGCGCAGACAGGGCTGCCAATGCGGAGGTCATGGCGAGCTCACCCAGATGTCTACTTTCTCATCGAGGGTCTTGCCCGTCTTGACGTCAAACAACTCTGGAGCACGGTAGGGCATCGTCGAGTGCTCGCTCGCAATATCCTGGGTACGTGAGTTTGCATCTCCCGCCACGGAGCGAGATGGGGCTCGCTCACCTGCTCGAGCAACGCTTGTTGCCGCGTTCGGATTTCTATTCTCGCCTTGATGGTCGACCCAAAGTCCATCAACACCGGCGACCCGTCATCGGCGATCATGATGTTTCTGCGGAGTCAGCCGCAGTGTCGCTCAGATCGTGGGAAGGTAGAGAAGTGGAAAGGCATAGTGCACTACCCACCCGGGCTTGATATCCCGATGCGCGTACGGGATCATCTCCCCTTCCTCTGCCTGAGCCACTTCCTCATCGTGGTCAAAGACCGGCTCGGCCGGACCAGAGATCAACGGGTCGTTGTCTCCTTCGCGAGTGGGTGGGTAGGTCGACTGCACCGAGGGGAGACGGTACCGATGCATCGCCCGGACACTGAGCGGATCAGAGAGATGTTTTCAAGGTAGTGGGGTGGTAGATCGGTCTCACTCACGCTAGACATGTTCCATAGAACAGCTCGAGGAGGCGCTTCTCCGGCATGTAGTTCCCCGTCACGCTCGACTTGGTCATTTCGTCCTGCAGATTACCCCGGGAGAAGTACGGCAAGAACCTGAGTCCACAGTCAGTACATCATCCTCCCCTCGCCCGCCGGAAGGGAATGCTCCAGACGCCTCATCTCCTGAGCATTGAAGTGAGATCAGAAGCTCGCGCAAGCTTCGCGCCAGGCAGACCTCGACCAACACACCCAATCCCACTCACAGGTAGATGATCTTCCCCTCCCCACCTTCGTCCTGCACCACCGCGCTGTCCAGTATCCTGATGATGTTCGGATGCCTGAACCTCCGGTACGCCTCCACCTCCCGCATCGCCTCCTTGACGCCCTCCTGTCCGGAGGTAACGAGGATCTTCTTCAGCGCATACAGCCGACCGTTAGAGGTGTCCTGGATGAGGTAGACGAAGGAGAAGCCGCCTTCGCCGAGGAGACGCTCGATCTTGTACGAGCGACCGTTGATTTTGAGGGTTGCGTCGCTGGGTCGTGAGCGAGGGACATGGGAGGCATCGGACTCGGACTCGGACTCGGACTCGGACTCGGACTCGGACTCGAAGGTATAAAAAATGTGCTTACGGTTTGCAGAGACACTGTCTCCAGGTCAGCCTTGAATCCAGTGCAAAGGCCAGCACCACGGCAGTACAAATCACCACGCACCTGCGTCAAGGTGACCACCGCGTCTCGAGCGTAGAACTTGATCCGGTCAAGCGCAATGGCGAGATTGTCGTTGTTCATTGCGACAGTCTGGAGGGCCAGCGAGGTTTCTGGGAAATACCACGGCTGAGAAAGGTCTGTTCACAGGGAATGCAAACGACGAGGAATGGTAACAGACGACGAGTTGGGAGAGACACTGACTTGACCGGTACCAGTTGGCTACGGCGTAGCATAGTGAGAGCGGTGCGAGCCGACTACGGTGACGCGACGGAATCAAATTATGAGTCGGGGCTCCAAAACCATTCACTGAATCTTGATGGGACGGCTGCTTTGACTCGAAGCTCGGATGGATATCTCTTGCTTCTCTGCCTCAACTCTTCTTTCCGCTCTGCATGAGACTCTTCACTCGCCTGCTATCACACACAAGGCGACAGGCGATGATCCTCAGCGAGCACTCCATCAAGCTCAACCCCACCGAGGCGCAGTTCGTCGCGCTCCTGGACGACTTTGCGGGTCGTCAGGACCCGCCGGTGGAATGTCGAATTGCCGGGGGATGGGTCCGGGACAAGGTGAGTCAACGGTCCATCGGCTGACATGCACACTTGGTCCCATCTATTCGGGCGACTCCGAGCCGTGCATCAGTATCTCCTCACGTACGCCTTTGGTCAACCTGCTGATCCTGCGTAGCTGCTCGACCTCCCGTCGTCCGACCTTGACGTCGCACTCAACATCCCCTCCGGATGGGCATTCGCCACAGAGTTCGTAGACTACCTCCATGCGAAGGGTGTCCACACCGGGTCCGTCGGGAGAGTCGCGGCGAACCCGGAGCAGAGCAAGCACCTCGAGACGGGAACGACGACTATCCTGGGGCTGGACTGTGACTTTGTTGGGCTGCGGAGTGAGAGTTATGCGGATAGTAGGATACCGCACTTGGTGGTGAGTCGGGCACGATGGGTACCGAGCGGTTGCCATCACGAGTATCTCCTCGTCTGCACCAGTCACGAGGACAGTAATGGGTGACTGCTGGAAAACCGAGACTCGGCATTCGCGTCGCCAGCTTTGCCCTTGGCCTGGTTATGCTTTGGGTGACCACGCTGACCCCGCAGGAACTCGGCACCCCACTCGACGACGCCCTCCGCCGGGACCTCACCATCAACTCTCTCTTCTACAACGTCCACACCCATCTCGTCGAGGACCACACTCGGCTCGGGTTGGAAGACCTGTCCGCGCGTATCGCCCGGACCCCTCTGCCGCCCCGTCAGACATTCTTTGACGATCCGCTGAGAGTACTGCGGTGCGTGCGGTTCGCGGCGCGGTTTGGGTTGGAGATTGAGGAAGGGGTGGCGGAGGCTGCTCGGGATCCGGAGATCCAGGTGAGTCGGCGTCTCTCCGAGCTAGCGCATCCGAGCTTCTGTGCGTGTCGATGTGGTCTCTGTTCGGCATGGCTGACCCACGGACAGGCCGCGGTCAAGACCAAAGTGTCGAGAGAGCGCATCGGGATCGAAATCAGCAAGATGTTATCCCCATCCAAAGATCCACTGCGCGCCCTCACTCTCATCGACCAGCTCCACCTCCACTCTTCGATCTTCACCATCCCTCCCACCCCGGCATGTCCAGTCCCAGTGAGCCCTCCGCGGGAAGACTCCCTCCGTTCCGCCCAGATCCTCTCGCACGTGTCCCAGCATAAACCGTTCTCCGAGTGGATCGACTCGCACCTCTGGCTGGCGGCCGCGTTGGAACCGTTCCGCGGGTCGACGTGGAAGGGGAAGAGGGAGATGCATGCGGTGTCGGCGGTGATCTCGGAGGATCTCAAAGTGAGTTTCACAACGGTCACACCTCGGTCCCGATAGCTGAGGGCGACTATCTGATATGCGTAGCTGTCCAACGAAGTCAACGATGCGGTGACCCATCTAGTAGATATGCTCCCTATCCTCAATCCCCTGGCGACGGGTCGTTCCGAGATCGGAGTCGTGCTCCAACATCCGTCGGTCAGACCATGGCAGCGTTCAGTGGTCTGGGGAGCGGTCACCGAGATCCTCGGCCAGTGGAACGGAGAGTGGAACGACGAAGCCGACAAGATCGTGACCAAATGGGCCGAGTTTGTGACCCGGATTGAGCAGCTCGGATTGCCAGATGCAATCAACAGACCACTGCTTCTTGACGTGAGTGATGACATGCGGGCGAAAGTAAATTGAGACGAGGCGAGCCGGGTTGCTCATACTTTTGCAGGGCAAGGAGATCGGGAGCCTGCTTGAGCTCCGGCCAGGACCAATAGTTGGCGTCATCCGAGCTGCTGTCAACGCGTGGCAGCTAGATCACCCCGATGCGACGGTCGACCAGTGCGCGGCATGGTTGAAGGGCAGGTGGGAAGGAGAGGGGAGGGCGGAGTGGGAGGCGGCGCTACCGCCGGTCCAAATGAAGGGCAAACAGAGCAAGGCGAAGCAGAAGGATGCAAAGGCGGAGAAGCGGAAGCGATGAGTAGGATTGGGGGACTACAGATATGGATTTGACGAGTCTGGTGCTGTGGCGAGGAGAGGTAGAGCTGTGAGAGACGTTACGATGGTCACGATATCATGCATGTGTATACCCGTTCGCTCTGGTCTAGTGCCGCTCCTTTGATGATCTTCCTCTGCACAAATCCGATTTCATAACTTGACTTCTGAGTTTCAACCCCATCGACGCGTTAAGGCCTAACCACAATCAGCTCCGCCTTGAAACCGCTGTCGTACCCCTCGTCGTGAAATCGAGAAGAGACACTCACAGGATCGTCGCAACCACCTTCCTACCCGATCCTCTACCTCCCCATCCAGCTCCGGACTTGCGGAACTCGGCGAGGTAGATCCCCTGCCAGGTACCCAGGACGAGCTTGCCTCGGGAAATGGGGAGGGTGACCGAGTTGCCGATCAGGGAGGATTTGAGGTGGGAGACGGAGTCGCTGATGGGTCAGCGGGGACAGGGCGGGTGGGCAGGGCAGGGTGATGGGGGAAAGAGGGGGAAAGGGTTCGATATAGGGATGAAGGGTGGTAATGACAGGGACGAGGGGTGATGCAGAGGGGGCGGAAAGTGGGAGGAAGGGATGGAGGCGGAGGTGGGGGACAAGGAGTAGGAGTAGGACGCGCTGGGGAAAAGAGAGTTGGAGGAGATGAAGATGAAGATATGAAACAGATATGGGAGGCGATGGGACAGGACATCCGGCACAAGACCCGAAAATGTGACTTCGGACCCGGACAGCAAGCAGCACATTGCGGGACGATGCGGCCGTGGCCGAGATAGAGCCGACTCACTCTGGCCCCTCGTCGGTGTGATCCCACGGGAATGACTCTGGTACGATACGGTCCATCCTGCGGGCCAATCAGCTTGGTCCACTATCCTCCATGGTCCGATCTGAGACTTCGAGACTCACGCCATGTCCATGTCTGTGCGCACGTCGCTGTGCTCGTCAGCGGCGCGACCGCCGGGTACGTCAGTCAACTCGGTCTCGCGCAAACGCGGTGGTCACATACGGATCAGCATTCTCGTTTACCTAAACCAGGTGTCAGTCATCGGTCCATCCTCCACACGAGCGTCAGTCGGTGTCGTTCTGCACCGTAGTCATGGACTGAGTGGGGTCGCGCCGTGCCGTGTCGTTGTGCGCCGCTGTGTGCCGTGCCGAGTCATGCCACGCCGACTCACCGTGAGCCCCGCGCTCGTGTGCATGCAATGCAGCATGAAGATCCCAGTCTCGACGCCTCGAAGACCCTCGGCGCACTCGCGCACCACAACGTCGGTCACGAGGTGCATGCCCTTGCCGTTCTGGGGGAGGGTGCTGGGCAGGTCAGCACAGTTCGTTGGCCTGCTACCGGGGGGGGGGGGGGGGGGGGGGGGGGGGGGGGGGGGAAGTCGGACGTTGATGGCCGGTAGGGAGGTTGGGTACGTACAATGTCTTTTGCCACGGCATGATGTGCTCGGTCCAAGTTTGGAAATTGAACGGATATAAGAGTGATGAAGGAATGGGTTGATAGATGAGAGATTGACGATGCGATACTACTCCGTACAGTATCGCGTCTCGACTTTTTAGACGATGATGTCAGGGCGATTACGATAAGTACAGTGGGCTTACTAATGTTCTCCTCCTGGGATTAGTTTAGGGTCCCTAATTCCCTAACCTGGGATCCGGGTACGAGTGTTTCATATCCCGTCGTTGAGGATGAGGTTTCGTACGCCCTCCATATCTTCTCTCTCATCCTTCAGCAGGCCTCACTCACCTTCTCCGTATGCTCACTCCCCCTTTATCCCCACACCTTCAGTCCCTTCACTTCTCTGTGTACGCTTACCACCCGCCTCCATCGTCAATCCACCCACTAACGCCCCACGAACCCGACCCTTGAGGAGCGCCACACACCTTACCTGCCTTCACGACTTCGATGATCGTTTGCGACTGGTGTGGCGACGCTGTGCGGAGGAGGGGATCGCGGTGCCGCAAGTGCGCCGGACGGGGTGCAGGTGGGTGACAGGACACGGGTCTTGGAGCGATAACCCGGAAAGTGGCATGGGCGTAGGGCTCGGCGGCCGCGGGGTGTCTGGGCGGAGGGGGGAGGAACGAATCCGGCAGATGAACGTGGAATTGTTCTAGGACAGCTAGGGCAGAGAGTTGGGGAACAAGGAGATGATGAGAAGAGTCGGAAAGCTGACTAGACAGAACGGGCAGCCATCCCCCTACTCTCCGACAGACATCAGGCGGGCTCTGACCGCTGGGCAAGGTCGTGCGCACTTCCCCGTTCTCACCGTGATCGCTCATAACCACCAAACGCTGATTCGAGCTCTGTTCTCTGTTAGGTACATCGAGCCGAACCGGAATCTTTCCTCCCCTCTGATACTCCGGCGGGCGTCGAAACAGCCCGAGTCCCTGTCCCGCTCAGAACCTCGAGCAGTGGACATGGAAGACATGCCGACTCGTACCGCTCTCCGATTCCAGAGACACTCGTTGCCCCTTCCTGCCCTTCCTGCCCTTCCCGGTAGTCTTCATCCAAAGGTCGGGGGCTCCACAAGCGTGTTCCCAAACACGCCGGCTCCTCTTCAGCGTCGCGGGGCCATGCGCCGAGGAGGAGCGACGATACCCCTACCCCATCCTAGCACTCAACCGGATCTCACATCGCCGTCACGTCCCGACAGGCCGCTCGATGTGAATGGGCCAATCAAGAAGCGGTTCAAAGCGGAGCTGAGCCGTGTCCTCGGGGTTCCTCGCCCTGTACCACCGGCCAACTGTCAGGCGACTAAAGACCCTCCCCAATATCCCGCTCAGCTACCTCCCGTCGACCCTTTTGGCGGAGGAGGCTCAGACTCCTCGACCGCGCCAGCATCCCTCCCCCATCCGATGCCTCTTCATCGGCCAATGATGAAGGACGTGGGCACACAGACCGATGACCCTGTGAAGACGGAGCCTTGGCGTTGGGAACGAGTGATGGCTATGCCATTGGTCTCCATCGCTCTCGATCCAAGGGGACCCGCAGAAGTATCCAAACGAAAACCTGTCCCCACGACTCGTCCCCTGCCGGTGATCCCCCTCCCTCTCACGCCTCCTATCTCGCCGCTTCGTGATGGGCACGACCCACCGTCCAATCTCCCACAGAGCGAATTCAACAAACCCCTTCCTGCGATTCCCTTCCCATCTCCGCCGATCCTGCTCCACGCACCTCGACCCCGACGGCCGCTTCTCGTCGAACCGCCCGAGTTCATCGTAGGCTCCCGCGAGCCGTCTCCATCTCCTTCCATCACTCTGCCACAGACACCTACCACCCCTCCACCCATACACGACTCGCCCAGCCCAGAAGGGACAACACTTGCAACACTTGCAACACTTGCAACACTTGCGTCTCCCACTCCCCCGCCCCCGCGGCCGACGGCTTCGGCTCCGGCTTCGGCTCCGGCTCCCAGACCAAGAAAGTTTGGCGGTACCGGCTCATGCCCGGCTTGCGGGATCCTGGTATGTCCGCTGGAACGGGGCACGATCGCCGGACCCCGCGGGACGCGGTGGCACTCAAAGTGTCTGAGGTGCGGGGGCGGTCCGATGATCGCGATCAGTGCGCATAGACCTGGGCAGAAACGCGCTGGTTGCGGAAAGGCGCTGGATGACGGCGCGAGTCTTGACGAGCAGGGACATGCCTGGTGTCGGCTCTGCTTCGTGAGTGACTACCCAGTTTGCCGTCTCTGAACGTATACCGGCTGGTGCTGAAGCCGCACGCAGCTGGAACGGAACGCCGATACCCGATTGGTCAAGTCAAAGCGGTATTCCTGTCCACCAGCGATTGGATCGATACTGTCTCACGACACCTCGCCCTCCTCCGCCATTTCGCCTGTGGGATGGGCGACTATTCCCGGCGAGACAGATGTCAGATCATCGATCGACACGGAAGCTCTCCCGGTGAAGTCGACAGAGCCGCTTCGGATCCGCCGAATGCGCGGTGACGGGGTATCTGTTGGTACTAGGATTCCGTCGGCAGGAGGGAGAGTCAGGGTGCACTTCGCATCCGCACCGGTGGGAAGGAAGGCCGTGAATTGATCGAGGGCGAAAGGTGGTGGCGGGCTCCAAGCGGTCGATGGATTCTGGGAGGGAATCACACTGTCGTGCTTGTCGCTACGGCTGTTTTGATGTGGTGCTCCTGCTCGGTCGGTTCGATTTGTTGATTCAGTGCATGGATATAGGTCCCGTGTTGCTTGTGGTGCAGTATGATGGATAGACGGCCACGCGCACACCGTTGAGGATTGTCTTGCCTCAAGCGGCGGTCGAGCAGTCCACTTGGAACTGGCCCATGCAGTATCATGATATGACCGTTGCATATTTGTGTATTGTACAACATTGGAACCGCACGATCCGCCACGTTACATCGCAGATCCTACGCTGGTCTCACAACCCACCGTAACACATCACACGGGGAACATAGACGGCGACGCCGGCCTACCCCAGATAAAACTCCTGTCCCCAGCCCCAGCCCCAGCCTCCTCCTTTCCATCCGGCATCGTCAACTTCTGTATCTCCACCCGGAGCTGCTCATCGTCAACATCCATCTTTCACTTTGAAGTCCGACCCCGGCGCCGCACTCACGTCGAGAACCTCGCGCTCAGCCGCTTCTGCCCGCTTGCGCGCTTCGTCGGCTATCTTGAGTGCCGCGGGGAGACCTTGGGGTTCGGCGGTGGTGGATCTGACGGATCGGACGGGCGTCGCGGGACGATCGGCACTTGCACGTTGTGCAGCTTGTCTTTCCAGTCGGCTGAGCAAAGGGTCAGTGTTGACTGTAACACTGTGACACGGTGACACGGTGACACTGTGACACTGTGACATTGTGACACTACACCGCTCAATCAAGACGGAATCACTCACATGATCTGCTCGGCTTGCTCTTTCTGCTTATTCTCGCACACGCGCACCAGCTGATCGAGCTGGGGTCAGCAATGGCACGGACACGGACATCTCACCTGATAGCACCTGCTCTTCCAGGTTTCCATCTCCGCGCGGGCATTCTGGAGCTTCTTGATGTCGTCGTCCCTACGGCTATCAGCGACGCCGCCGAGGCACAAGGAAGCCGCGAGTGAGGCGCGGTGGAGTGTCAACGCACCATAATCGCTGCGCCTCGGTGAGCTGCTGCATCCGGACTTCGTAGTCCTCGATATGGCGTATCTTCGGCTCGCTCTCTGTCAACTGGTTTTGCAGCTTGAACCGTCTGTCCGTATATCAGCCTTGCGTCTGTGTAGTCCGTGTAATCCGTGTAAACGCCAACGTGCGTAGGAGGCCGGATGGGACGTCCCCACTCACTCATTCTTGACCACTGCCAGCTCGTCCTTCTGCCTCTCCGCAAGCATCTGCAGCTCTGCGAGCGCCGATCTCAATTTCGCCGCCTCGATCTGCCACGACGCCCGCTCGTTTCGGAACTCGGTGAGCTTGTCGCGTAATTGCTTCTGCCAGCCCTGATGCTTGTCAAGGGCCTTGGAAGCTGTTGCGCGCTGAGACGCGAGCTCGGCGCTGAGCGAGGCGATGGTCTTGCTTTGTTCCTTGAGCCGATTTACCTGGGATTGTCAGCGGATGGTCGTTCGTCAAGGAAAAGGAAGGGAAAGGAGAACGGGCCGTACGAAGCTGTGAATCTCCGCCTCGTCGCTATTGAACCGGAGCGAGTTGGAGTGGAGTCGGCCGATGTCTACCAATGATCAGCATCAGTGCCAACATGACAGAGTGGACGAGTACGTGGACGCGGAGTGGACGTGGACGTGGACGTAGACGTACGGAACAACAACTGTTTTCGAACCCTGTCCCCGAACTTTGCTTCCAAACGCAGAATCTCGTTCTCTCTCCGGAGCATCTCGATGTCGCCCTCCCCCGCGGGCACCTTGGCTGGGCCCGGAGTCATAGTCTCCGATACCGGCAACTCCAGATCGTCGAGATTCGTCGTTGGGGGGATGTAGGGCTCTCCTTCAAGGAAACCGAACATGCCTCCGGACAGCAACTCGGAATGAGCAATCATGTGTGCGGTGGCGACAAACTCTGATGGATCGTTCTTGTCCCATCGTTTTTCGTATGCGAGTTCGGCCGCAGAGGTGAACTGAATCAACGAGGGGTGGAGCGCAAAGTCCCGGAGCAGGGGTCCCGCTCTGTTGGCGAGGAGCTTTGGAGGCCAGACGTCGTCCCATGATACGGCGTACATTGGCTTGATTGACTTGGCGCGGAGGTATGGTCCAGGATCACGGATGAAGGCGAGGACGTTCGATGGCCAGGCGTAGTACATCGCCACGAACCACAGTCTGACGATCCGCTTCGGCTCGAATCCAAGGGGCGGGATCGAGGGCGGTTCCGATGCGGCGGTAGCGACTCGCCAGCCGAGATCTGGGTGGGGCAGAGGCGTTGTGGTGACCGCATCCCGAGCGGGGGAGTCCGAGTCGACGAATGGTCGGTCTCGCCAGCATGCTGCGCGCCCGAGGGCAACCATAAGCAGCGGGACGTGCGGAGTTAGGGTGAGGGGCGCGTAGGGGAGACAGATGAGTACCGTCCGTAGCGCCAGGGGGAAGAGGGCGTTGGACGTGTCGAGCAGGAGAGAGCGGATGACAGTGCCGAGGAAGGGGTGAGAGGCGAAGCGGTACATGAGCGTCTCTGAGGCGGGCGTGCCGGGGATGTATGGCGTGGAAAGGAGGACCGAGATGGTGAGTGTGAGGACGTTGATGCGGGACTTGGGGTGCGGCGCGAACTCGCGATCACACAGTGACAGGAAGAACTGTTGCTCTCAGTCAAGAACCAAGGGAAGCCATAAAGCAGCAGATTTCGTCGTCGCGCACTCACGTCGAGGTCGTCGGTTCCCCACTTGACTATCGCAGCCTTGACGGCCGACCCTTCTCTGTGATCGAACCATTCTTCCCACAACCCATGCTCCTGCTCCTCCAACAACCACCCGCCCGACTCTCCGGGCGCCTTCTCGTCGCTGGCAGGAGACGAGGTCGAGCCTTCCGCGCTGTCGCTGTCGCTCTCGAGCGCGGCGAGGACGGTTCCGAGGATGTGGATGAGCTTCTCCTGCTGGACGGTGTCCTCCGGACCTGGTGAAGGGATCTGCGCGAGCGTGTCGGATAACCGGCGAAACGGAGCGATCACTGGCGATTCAGTGCATGCACAGGGGCTCAACCACTCACGCTCTTCTCGGGACATGCTGCGGCGTGGTTCGGATGGACGTTGGTAAACAGGTGTGAGGAAGTGTTGAGCAACTGAGTCGCCAAAAGGTTGATGACCCGGTCGACATCCTCGGACCTCCACTTTGACGTCCACATCCCATTCCCAGTGTCATCATCCGTCTCTAAACTCCCTCCATCCCTCCTACTTAGCTGACCTCCTGGACTCGGCCTGGTCTCGCCCCTCAAGACTTGATTCTCGCCACCTCGTCCGACACACCCAAACAAGCGTTATCTGTATCGCCGGCGCCAGCGCTCGGCCATGCCCTATCCGTCAACGGAGTCGGGACCTTTCCCCTCCATATTGACAATCACCTCCTCCGCCCTCCGACTGGCAAGCTACCTCGCCTTCAACCTCCCCCACACTCCTCTGGGACAGGTCGTCTCGCAGCTCGTCCCTCTGCTGTACCTCGTCGCGCTGCCGGGGTGGATCATGCGGATCGCATTCAGTCTCAAGCGGTTGGTGGTGGTCAAGGACGAGGTCGTGGAGCCTGAGGACACCAAGGACTACCCCGTCAAGCGGAGAAAGGCCGAGCGGACAGTGGCTCAGGTCAGTGGACTATGTGGTATCCTGTGGGGCCCTGTGGGAGGTCGCGCAGGGGTGGATGCACCGTGGTGTGTTGACTACGTTCCCATTGACACCTATCTCATAGGAAACCGCTCGACTCCCGCCTCCCCGCCTTGCTCGCATTCTCGCAGGCTCACCGACCTCCAACCGGCTCACCAACGTCTTCACCCTCCTATTCAACACTCTTCTACTCTTGTTTGTGCTCGACAGCAGATGGAGCCGATCCCTCTTTTTCTCAGAGGACGACCTGACCTATGCAAGGTATGTCTTGTCATCCCGCGAACCCGCTGACGTCAGGGTATCAAGTCTCACCCCGCACTCCTCGTCCATCAGTCTGCGACTGCCACCGGGCAGTGCTCACTTCGCGACAGCGACGGAGGTCTCTGAGATCACGAGGGTGGCGTACAGACCGCTATTGGCGCCTGAACTTCGGGCAGAGGAGTCGCCCCTATCTTGGGAATTGTCGCATCCCGTCACGCTCTCGGCGCTGGACGACTGGTCGGCCAAAGTGACAGTAGAAGGCCTGCATCCGGGTATGCAGTACGAGTGTAAGTCACGCCTCGAACAGTGATCCTCCTCCTCGCTCATGCTTGCAGACCGACTCAAAACCGAGCACGGTTTCTTCCCTCCCAACGATGCGATCCCACTCAATTTCACCACCTTCCCTGATTCCAGGCTGGCACGTTCAACCGGCTCACACTTCCGCTTCGTCCACGCTGCGTGAGTGGTTCGGAGATTTCTGGCTGACGGCAGGAAACCGCGGTATCACCTGTACTCGTACAGCCCTCTGGAGCCGTTCCCCCCGCTCTTCCCCGTCCACAGCCCGTTCACCACCCCCTCCCCGTCCCACATCCAGCACAGGTGGCGCGCGTATCACCTTCGTCAACCCGCTTGGCGCTTCCTCGCGGACTGGCTCGCGGACCTCCGGGGTCGTGTCGCTTGGGCCCAGGTCAAATTTGCGTTGGTGGACGACGAGCTGGAGCTGGCTGGTGCAAAGAGCAAGCCGCTGAGCACGGCTTCGGATCAGCACAAGCTGCGATCGAGGTAGGCGGAATGTGGGGTGCTGGAAGCTGACTTCAGACAATTGTTGGCTTCTCAGGATGTGCAGGATGTTATCGAGGCCATCCGTGAGTCTCTGTCGCTTGTTGATGCGGGCGCGAAGCTGAAGGTCTGTAGCAATCCTGCCAGCGACGTTACACTCGTGAGTGTGCCACCGGAACCGCTCTGACCACAGGACGAGCGAAGGATCTCACGTTGAGCCCGGGGCGTTGGCCGACCCTGACGTCAGCTTCAAGTAAGTTACTGCCGTTTGACATGAGACTGACCGGCAGCTACGGCGATAGCGTGTTCTACCGACTTCGGCCGCCGTTCGTTTCCCGCGGCGAAGGCGACTCCCAGGACTGGCAGGCCGACGTGGCGGATCTGACGAGGTGGTTACGGTCCGTGAACGGTACCTCGGGCTTCAAGGTGGGTTCGGTTCACACGACGTCATGCTTTGATTGGTAGAGCATATCTGATACCCGCTTAAGTTCGTGCTAAGTACGACGACGCTTGCGCCTTGGTTTGGCGGGAGCGAGACGGAGGTAGCGTGGAGAGAAGCTGTTCTGGACGCTTTGTCCTACTCGGCGAACATCATCGTCCTGGCCGAGGCATCCCGTAAGCGAATCACTGACTCAACCTGGGGGATGTCCGCATCCATCTGATCACGCAGACGGCTTTGTGACGAGCACTCTCCGCGGGACGATCGTGGAGGTCGCGAGCCCCCCGCTTGATTCGCCGACTACACCGAGATGGTGGCCCGGCAAGAGCCACCTCGTTCCGGATGTGCAAAAGGCGCGGACAGAACCGCAATACCGATGGGTTAAGATTGATGATCAGCTCACCGAGGAGTGGGAGACAGAGACGGTAGATCGGCTGCTCAACTTTATCCCCAATAATGGAGGGGCGAAGTGGTAGGTCGTCCTTCCCTGTGTTCCGTGTCACCACTAGCGACGGGGTTGCTGATGACCCAGGACGTCGATCGAGGTGGACACGTCTCGCGGGAAGCAGCGCGCCGTGGTCTCGGCGTATGAGAAGGGACAGCCGATATGGAGCATCGAGGTCGTTGGTGTCAGGGCGTCGAGGGCGGCGAACGCGGTCGGAAGCGTGGCGGAGAGTCTCACCGGGGTAAGCAGGAATTCAGAGGTGTGGTGATGAAGAGAGCTGACCGCGCCAGATCTTGAAAAAGCTGGGACTGCTGGGAGGGCGGTGGTTCTGAGGAGTGGAAAGGGGGATGATGTGGATCGTATGGCATCAATGGTTACATACGGTGAGATAGCGCTTGCGATAATGCAGAATCCAATGAGTCAAGCGCATTCAGTATCGCCTTTGCTACAACGTAGCCGAACGGGACCGATGTACATACAGTACGGTGCCACCCCCCGGGGGATCACCTGGGCGTGAAGGTCACCGCAGTCGGTATGTATAGCGATCGAGTTGTCACTGCCACTGCCTCGGGTGTCCCGAATGGATTCTCCCCTGGCTGTGCTGAAGCCTGCGCTTGGCGGCGGGCGCCAGGATGTCGATCAAGACCCACTTCCCGCCTTGCTTTTCGGAATCCGACGCATCAGCCATATACCCCGAAACATCGACTTCTGAGAGGGGTGTGAAAGCACGCCTTGTGGGAGTGTGTCTGCTCGTGCTCTCCAACACTCTTTTCCTCACGCGGAAGGTGAGACGCGATCCGGTTCCGGTTCGATCGAAGCCTGAGAGTTCGAAGCTCGCCTCGGTGTCATCCTGTGATATGGCGCGGAAATCCGTGAGCAGCATGGTGAGGATGCCGCTTGTGAAGTTGTCGATGACCTTGGTTGAGAGTCTGCTCCCATCTCTTACTGTGAATGTACCGAATGGAGGCGAGGTGGACTCGCCGGAGCCGGATAGGGCGTGGGACAAGGAACGGGACCCGGACAGGGGATGGGACTGGGAGTGAGAGTGAGAGTGGTGGTGAGAGTTGGAGTCGGAGTAAGATCTTGATCTACCCTGCTTTGGACGAGAGGACTGGCCAGAGTTGGATCCAGAGCGCCGGGGCTGGGCATGGGAATGAGACCTTGATCTGCTCGGTTTGTGAGTGCTTGACTGTTCGAAGAAGTTGCACGGTTCGGATATCAAACCCATTGTGAACTCGGGGTCCTTGAACCTGGTCCCAAACACAGGTAGCCAATTCACCGTCTCGCTGAACTCTCGAACACTGCTCTGGGAGGCTAGGAACTCGCCGTGCCGTTGGTCGAACGAATGCGGTCTCTCGTCGATCGGCCCCTCTATCATCCTCTCGATGAGGTTCTTGGCGGACCTGACCGCGTGGCACCTGCTTGTGGAAGGGGACTCCATTGGGATCCGTGAAGGATGACGTTGGCGTTGCAATATGTCCGCAGTCTGCAGTCCGATACTGTCTCAAGCGAGAAGAGAGGCAGGGAGAGAAGTGAATCCACACCCGAAAAGTTTTCTGGGTCCAAGAGAGTACTCGTACTGTACATATGTATTCTCAAGATCCGACCCGGTCAAAGGGGTTCGATGGATTTGACCTCAGCACTCTCAGCCGGCGATTAAACCCTTGTCTCGCGCCACGCGAATACCGGCCCGACCAGATACAGTATGGCATGTCGGAGGAGTCCAGAGGTAATGCATTCCTGTTTACGGCACCCGAGGACATCGGGGATGATGGGCGAACAGGTCTCATCAATGAACGCACTCGGAGCGCTCCCTCGCCCGGCTGGAAAAGAACGGAGCGGAGACTGATTACGTTCAAGTGAACGGACTAGCGATCTAGCGAGGCCTTGGACTTGTTCTTCGAGGGAGAAAGGATGTCTCTTCTCCATCCGTGGACAAGCAACAGACAAAGCCATGAGGGACCAAGCCGTTTCGTCCTCGAAAAAAGCCTCGTGAATCGCGGGGAGCACGGCGGGATATGAAGCACCGACACAAGTACTCTGAGAGCAAGTTGGCCACCGCAACACCTTTCTGTCCCACAATGGCACTTGCCAAACCTGCCTGACATAGACGAGTTTACCGAACGACGATCTAGATACGTGACTTCTCGACGTGTTTTCACCGACCAGCGATTCAGTATTGTACGTGGACTCTCCGAGTCTATGTGAAGGGCGGCCCGCGTCCCGCGTCCCGCGGCCCGCGGCCCGCCGTCATGCCCAAGCTACTCGACCAAAGTCAAATGGCTGTGATACTCCGTCGACGCCTCCTCCTACTCCACATCCAGAGGGACCCGGTAATCCATCGGCTCCTCTTCATTCTCCATGTCAAGATGGATGTGGAGATCGGACAGCGAGAGACCACGCTCAGAACCGGATCGGTGTTCTAAGCTAGAGACGGAGACCGATCCCAGGGTCGCTTCCCGGGGGATGTAACGTGTGAGGATCTCGATCTCTCCCTCGGGATCCAGTACTGGCCCTGCCTGGTGGCTGCCGGGCCCCTCCTGCGCCTCCAAAGTATCCTCCTTCTCCAGGCCGTCCTTGTCCTCCTCCTCACCGCTCTCGCTGCCCTCGCTAGCCACGCTGCCCTCCCCAACCTCGCTGCCCTCATCGCCCTGGCTGCTGCCTTCGCTGCCTTCGCTGTCCTCGCTCTCCTTTTCCTGGCTAGAAACGACAGGTTCCTCATCCTTGGGCCACGCCCTCACCTCCTCGACCACCCACTTTCCACCCCGCTTTCCGTCCTCCATTTCAGGGTCGGCCGGTATAAACTCGGTCTCCGCTTTTGGGATGAAAGTGTGATAGCTCCAAGTGCTTGACCCGTATGCCCAGGACATCTTTCCGGTGTCGATCAAATCCACGTAGGGGACGTTCTGGGTCTTGGTGGGATCCCCGATCACAAGTCGATACACTCCGTCGGCCGGATGTTCGATCGATGCCCGTACGGACCCTTTCGAGCTGACGATTCTGGAGCTCAGTCGTTGGAGGACTTCAGGGTGCAGCTTCGTCCCGTCCGAAAGGACAATGGTCTGTACCGCCCGTTGGACAGTCGGGGCGGACGAGCTTGGCGGTGCCGTGGCCGTCGAGCTCGAGGAGGCCTTAGCGACTTGGTTGTCGGGACCGAGCCAATTGCAAGGCCATTCGGAGATACCGTAAGTGAAATCTCCGTCAATGAAACTTTGACCCCCGAATTCCTCGGACCAATTGTACTTCTCTTGCTCCTCGCTGGGGATGGCGTAGTAATCGATTTGGCGGATCCACCTGACTCGTATGAGCCCTCGCAGGCTCGGGAACGAGACCCGGGTCGGGCGGCCGTTCTCGCACGGTGCGAATTCTCTCATCTGAGGTTTTGCGGATGTGAGTCAGTTGGGAGACGTTTGAATTCCGAAGAAGGATGTGCAGTTTTGCCACCCATCCGAAGAATGCTGCAGTGGCTTTGTATGGGGAATACGAGGACAGACTGGGTGCCCATGGAGGTCCACGAGAAGCCGCGTTGAGCGCCATCCTTTCACTCATCACACTATCACCGGTCGGAAGGCACCCTCAAGCGAGCATGGCGCCTACAGTAACCCGAGAATATCGCGACTGCTCCGGATAAAATGTCGAGATGGCGCACTACTGCGGGGAAAAGAAGACCTGGATGGGGGGCGAACACGACATTGGAGCGAGGTCGAGGGGCTGGTCCGTCGGCCGAGTTAAGACCACAGAATTCACGATCTTGGGGGCGAGTGTGATATCCAGGTAGGCGTAGACCGGGGTTGCCCCGTACATGCGGAGAAAGACCGGTACTCTGATTGGCGAGACCTGCAATGCCTGACTGGGCGAGACTTCCTGAAGGGAGCGGTCCGCCACAACGACGCTGCCACAAACCGCTGGCCGCCACACTCGGTGACATCCATTGTGGTCATTCGGGCCAAACCAAACTCCGAGGGCGTGTTTAGCACCCAGACCCTGAACGTTTCCCTGAGAGCCATCCCCGTCAGCCCGAACCCAAGCACCGCACCGTGTCCCCCCCGTTTCCCACATCCCCCCCCCGTCTCTTTCTCTTTCTCTTCTTTCTTTCTTCCTTCTTCATATCCACATCCTCAACACAACTCCACTTTACTCTTCACTGCTCACCCATAACATCACCGAGCAGTCCTCTGCCTCTGGCATCGACCCCGCGAACCCAACTCCGTGTCTGATCAACTACTACTTGCTTACTCCCAAACTTGCCAAAATGTTCTTCTCCGCCTAAATTCCCTTCCTCCCCAGGAAGCCCATCGTCTACACCGACGATACCCAACCGTATCCCCCTCTTTATCAAGTACTTCTGAGCCCCCCCAGGTTCAGCTTCCCCTTGCCCATCATGGCGTCCCCCCTCAAGCTCTCCACCTGTCCTCGCGACTCCACAGCAACCCAACAAGCAGTCTCCCAAGCAGTCTCCCTGCCCCTCCCAGCTTGCGCCCTCCGGTGTCAGCAGTGTCCTCGACAAACTCTTACATAGCCGCTCGGCCAACACAGCCCAAGGGCTCTAAACAAGACATCAACAGGTGAGCACGGCCGCTTTTCTCACGCTCTCACACCGCACTTTCACGCGTCATACGGTATCGAGGCTGACTTCGGCTTCTCTTCCCTTAATTTGCTCCCGCTTCCCGTGTACCTTCACGTCACCTCGCGCCTGTCTTCGCATTCACTCGCCCTCACATTACCCCACACCAACCCCACAGTCAACAACAAGGTCAATCCTTCACTCCGATCCCCCTGACACTCCCTCCTCCGCCAAGTACGCGATCCAGCGTCTCAAGTAGCTCGAGCACAGACTCCAGCACCAAGAACCGCGCCGCAGCGCCACAAAAGACGACCACCGCTCGTCCGCGTCAAACGACGCCAAGTCAACCCAAGACCAACCCCAACCCAAGCCCTACCGACACTACGTCCACCTTTGACGTCGACTCGTTCCTCTCTTCGATGAACATTGACTTCTCCGCCATGGCCAACGTCGAGATCGACTGGGACCAGTTCCTCGTTGCCGACCCGACCGCCGCCCCCGCCTCTCCCTCTTCTCCTGCCGCCTCTGACTGTCAGACGGCCACGCCCAAGTCGACCGAGTCTGAGCAAAGTCAGGCCCTCGACCCCATCGGCGAGGACGACTTTGACATCTTCAACTTCGACGCCGGCATCATGCACAACCCTCAAGACATCTTTGCCGGTCTCCCCGAGTACACCCCCGTCCCCGACCAGCGCGGCGCCAACGACCCGACCATGACGGCCACCTTTGGCTTCGACTTCGGCGACTTTGGTACCATCACCGGTCTGGGCAACGACGCTGCCACTCAGCTCGGCCTCACCGAGCTTCTCGGCAAGATGGACACCCAGCCCGCCGCTTCGGTTGGCGTCGACGTCTCGGACGCCCTCGCTCAATCGTACGCTGCTCTCGGCTGGATGGCTCCCGCCGCCACTGCCACGCCGACTGTCGAGCCCGCTCAGCTTGTCTCGTCTCCGGTCTCGCTCGAGTCCTCGCTCAAGCGCAAGAACTCGGACGCGAGCCAAGAGTCGGCACCCGCCAAGCGTCCTCGTGGCCGTCCACCAAAGTCTCGCGATGACTCGGCACCCGCCGAGAAGCGTCCGTACCGTCGTCTGTCCAAGCCGTCCCCCGCCGTCAAGTCGGTGACGTTCGAGGACAGCGATGCCGAGTCTGAGTCGACGCCCAAGATCACTGCTTCGGGCAAGCTTTCGACGGCGCGACCCAAGTCGGTCGTTCCCGAGAAGTACTTCAAGGACGGCTCGGCCCAAGCTGTCACCGGCATGACGGTCGAGCAGATTCAGGCTTTCCCCACGTTCGAGGAGCTCCTCAAGAAGGTCTCTCCCGAGCTCCAATCTGCCGCTGCCGAGTTTGGCGAGCGCATTAAGGAGAACCGTGACAAGGCCAAGGACGCCGCAAAGAAGTCGCGCGACGAGCGCAAGGCCAAGATCGATTCGCTCGAGCACACCGTTTCGGAGCTCGAGGGCAAGATCGAGGGCATGCAGGCGGTGATGATGGCCCTGGTCAGCCGGGGCGTCCTCTCCGAGGCAGAGGTTCGCGCGTGGATGTGAGAGGAGAGTAGTCAGAGTAGTAGCAGCGTAGTCAGTTTCGTGTTAAAAGTGCCGGGTTGGCACGGCGCTAGTCGCCAAAGTCTGCTTTCGTTTCCTTTTCCTTCGTCCCCATATCCAGCTTCCATTTCTTCCCAATCTTTCCATTATCCCCCACCACCCTCCCTTCCCCTCGTTTCAACTTCGTCCTACCGCTCCTCCGCCGTTTCGTTTTTCGCTCTCTTTGGGTCGCTGCATGGACAGTGACGCTGATCGGATAGTCTGATAGCGTATGAGAAGTATGCAAGAGAGTGTATAATGACGGTGACAATTAAATTGAACACGACCACGTAAGCTGAGCGGGTACATTACAACCGCCGCCCCGGGTCGAGCGGGTCACGAGATATCCGATACCGGAATGAGGGTCCGTCCACCCTTTGGGCAGTGGCTATACTGAGCACGCTATTCCTCTCATTCATCACTGCTCATCTCTTTGTACATTGCCTACATCGGCAGGGACACCAAACCACATCGCAAGTGCACCTACAGTGGACCGAGCGAAATTCCATCCATTGCTCGCCGTGAGACCGAGATCCACAGACGCAAGGGACCGGAACCCTCTTCATCCTTATCGCCGCCGTTGATCGGCGTGCTTTGTCATTGCCGCTCGGCTCAAGCCATCCATCACTTCAACGACGATCCCGCCATGCGTTTCTTCACCGCATCCTGTGACTCGTCATGGGATGGACCCACCCCCGAGCCTGCCAAATGCCCATTCACCAACCCATACGGCGTGTTCTATACGGGGAAGAGCGAGCGGGACGAGGTGGAAGCCCGGGATGACGGATATATGCTGTTCACCCGGCGAAGCGAGACTGTGGCAAGTGGGCAAGGGCGGGCAGAGGGAGGTGCGGACAATCAGGAGGTGGATGGGAATGGAATGGGTGGTCTCGGACGGGGCATGGTCGTCGCTATGCAGGATGGAATGAGGGACAGTCGTCAGCGCGTCCCGCAAGGTATGTAGCGTGATCATCTCGTGATGGGATCAGCGGACCGGCACTGATCGCCTTGCCTCAGAACCACTCCTCGCTATCAACGCCCTCCTCGACGCTTCCTACTCTCAGGGGTTCACTGACGCCTCCCTCCTTCCGCCACCGTACGAAGTCCGCAACTCTCCCTCTCGGTGGGACTCTGTGCTCTCTCCGACACTGTGCGCCTTCGCGGCCAAGTACCCGATGGTGACGATCGCGGGTCTCGGAGCTGTGTCCGCCGCGACGTTCCTCGGCGCAGCGGGGCTTACGGGCATCGCTCTTCGCCGATTGGGTTCGGCTCCGATCACCAGAGGCAGGGGCATCGAGGGGAGGCTGGATGATCTGGAGAGGAGACTCGCGCAGGGGATCGCCTCGGCGAATGTCCAGCGTCGATCAGAGCTCGAAGGGTTGAAGAAGGAGCTTCTATCGATACGGAGGACCAACGGTAAATCCGAGATGTCGCCACCGAATGGCAAGGTCGATCCGGCGGCGGCGAAGGCGGCGATGTCCTCGTCTGCTCCGATCGCGCCAGGAGTCGAAGAGGCGAGGCTCAGTCAAGTCATCACCGAGGCTGTCGAGGCGGTACTTGCGGCGCGGCAACCAGCGGGACAAACCACCTCGGCGCCCGTTGCTGGGACGACCAAGGACGGCCTGACCGAGACAGGAGTGATGGAGGAGATTCTTGCCTCGGCTGACGATCACGCCGAAGCTCTCAGCGACAAGGTGAGCGACCGTAGACCGGCGCGCATGCTGACCAGCAGCTCGACGAGATACTCGACGCAATCGAACAGCTGCAGAGCTCCGTACGAGCCCTTGACGTCCCAGTCGCGGGTTTGCCCAAGACTGGAGTGGACGGACATCCCGTCATGAGCGTCGACGACCTCGCCAAGGCCGTGCAAGGCGTCAAGCAGGAATTCAAGGCCGCTCACCCTGCGGGAGAACCCGCGGAAACGTTGGTCCAGGAACTCGAGACCGCGGCAGAGTCAGTGGAGCCGCGAGCGAAGCCGCTGGCGCCCGAGATTCACCAAGGCAAGGCATTGGAACCTCCTGAAGGAGCCAAGCCTGCAGCGTCGGCTCCTACTCCTACGGCTTCACAAGAGCAGCATACAGGTGGCAAGACCTTTACCACCGCGACGCCCTACCCGTCAGGCAACGAGCGCGCCCGACTCTTGAAGGAAGCAGCGTCCGCGGCGAACCGGGCGCATACCGAACGTCACGAGGCGACCGAGCACTGCAACGAGGCGGAGCGTCAGTCCCGCAACCACGAGCGGGAGGCGATGGTGGCGAAGATGAGGAAGGCCGCGGAGGACAATGCGAGGCGGATGAAGGAGCTCGCGGGGAAGACTTGGGGATTGGCGGGTCAGGCGAAGAAGGCTACAGAGGAGGTGGTGGAGGCTGCAGATGAGGTCAAGGCGGAAGCCGAGTCTCTGGCTGCCAAGTCGAACGTGATCAAGGACAACTTGAAGACGGATGCGGATGCGGATGCAAGTGCGGAGGGTTCTAAAGCCGGTCGGATCGAGGGAATCAAAGGTTCCGAGTCCGCCGCCAAGTCGGGTGGACCTCTGGCGGATGTCGGCAGTGCGAGCGCTACGAGTGAGCCCGTCAAGATCGACACAAACCCGAGAACGGAGAGTTCGACTCCCCAGCCAGCTCGACCAAAGGTACTCTACGGCGTGGACGACTCGGGCGACTGGAGCTTCTCTCTGTTCAACGAAGCGCCCGAGCGAGGTTGGCACGAGGTCCCCATCGTGCTTCGCCGAGCGAGCAGTGCACACAGCTACGAGCGGGGACTCTTCTGGCGTCATTACAGGTGGGTGCGGTACCGGCTCGGTTCGGAGCTCAAACGCATACGGGTCCGAGTTCGGGTCTTCAACAGATCGAGTTCTGTACTCGTGCTGTGGTTTCCGCTGCTGATGATGTCGCAGTGATCAGCGATCCCATGCCGCGTACTCGACCAAGGCCAAGATCTACTTCTATCCCGAAGCGAACATGGTCGAGCTGGATGGAGCGATGTGGCGCTGCGGAAGGGAGGGTGACAAGTATGTCATCAGGGAGAACATTTCCAAACGAGCCGACTAGGACGCGAGTCAGGAAATCGACCCGACCTCGGATTCGAGTTTCAGTATTGTATCTATTGTTCTGATTTTTGTATCATCGAACCGCAACGGTGTTGTGCGAATTGGCCGTTGTGCCGGTCTCAGAGATTGTAGGGTTTGGAATGCTTTGTATGCACTGGCTCCCTAGGCTAGCAGACGAGTCGAGCAGTATGCATAACGAGACCAGAGACCCATTGCAGTACGAGAACTACAGAGTACTTGTATGAGCGGGGATTTGTGGCGTTTGGAAATGTGGACAATGGCGTTTCAGGTGAACTTTACTTTGCCGCGTGGATGTCTTTGGCGATGTGGCTACATGTCGAGTGGTGGAATGCGTTTCGGACAGGCTGGAAGTACCATGGACACCGATGAATGCTGTTTCGGATGCGCTCTCGCAGTGCTCATGCACCTCAGGATAGTCGGGGGATGGGATTGATTGGGTATAACATACATTTGTCCGCGGATGTGTGTCCCAAGTGAAAAGTATAACCTTCTCCCTCATCCTGTCAAGTGCAGTGAACTACACCATGCCCTCACCCAATTTCACCTGCATTGTGCCGAGCGAACCGCTGGCTCCTGTGGGGTTAACGCAGCTGTTCAACCATCCCGCGACACTCCCGTGCATTGCGGTCGGTGCGCTCAGCGGGGTTCTGGCATGGCACGGCTCCGCGATACTGTGGTCTACTATCGGACGGAGGGCGCGGCGCTCGCCAGTCCATCCACGCGACAGATGGGCTCACCACAGCCTAACTACGAGGTCGAGGAGGTTCGGACTCTCCTGCTGTCACGGTCTGACATGTGGTCTCAAATGCACTGCCCCCGGAAGATTCGGTCAACCGGGATCGGCCCAGGAGCAGCGGACCGCCCAGCCGGGTGACCAGCCGGGTGAGCCGGGTGAGCTGCTGCTATGGTATCACGCGTGGAACATACAACAGGCGACAACCGGGAGGGGCGTCTCGTGGATCTCCAAGCCATGGCTCGAAGGGCTCGAGGCGAAGGTAAGAGAAACAACCTGTCTCATCTGTGGTACTCGTACTGTCTTCTCAAAGTCCCCGGCACCTTTCCTCCCCCACCGACGCACGCTGAGCCTTGTAGGGCAGGTGGATGGAGGCAGTGACCGAAGCCGAGAGGCAGCTCGTGCAGCATCGGCAAGATGTCGGGGGCCAGCTCGAGCTCGAGCTCGACCACCAGCCGGGTCAGCCTGATAGGAGAACCGCAAGAGCCCCTCTACAGTTCTTTGACCGCTCCTTCCCCCGCGAGCACCCCGGGCATGGGGTTTTCGGTTCGACTGATCCGACTCCGACACGCGGACTGGCAAGACCGCGCACCCACCTCGTCACCCGGGTGGCACGATGGATGAGAAACATGAGTGCCGCGGCCTCAACTTTCGTCACTCGAGATCCGGCTCGAGCCACGGGGGGGTACTTGTCAAGTCCAACGGTCTCGGCGACGCTGGACCTGTCATCGTCCCTCATGCAGGGCGACCAACTTGTGGTCAATCCAGACTGTAGCTGGTGCTTTCAATTCCAGTCTTCACCCAAGGGACCGTCCGAGGAATTCCAGCAGTGCGAGATCTCTCTCACTCAGAGATACCCTCCTGGAGAATCGCCTTGGTATTACGGCTGTTACGGCCAGACCTCAAAGCAAGGAGGGCGGTGAGTGTCACTCTTATCGCGACCGCGACCGAAACGCGAGAAGGGCGTCACCGTTCGATACGGAAGCTGACTGGGACCTGTACTCTACAGAGCGGAAAATATCGCCGACGTGGTGCTCAGACGTGTGCTGGTCAGAGCCCGGAGAGAGGCGCGGTGCGGCATCATTGAGCTGCGAGGGGAGACGTGGCGATACGTGGAAAGAGAAAGTGGAGTCTATGTGATCGTAGAGAGACTCGATTGGTCCCCCGAAGACGTGGATGTGGAGTCCATGGGGTCGGGCGAGGCGGAAACGAAGGAGGACGAGGACTCGGATGTGTATACGGCCGACGAGATATTGGGGTGGGGTCGGCGGAAACGCGCCGAGACGATGTGATTGGCGGTATCTCGAGCGAACATACAGTATGCATTCGGTCCTTTCGTACCGGCGTCCATACCCAATTGCACAGTGGAGTAGAAAGCGCTTCCACATAGCATACTCCGAGGCGATGCGTCCGATTCCAGGTGACGAATGCTCGGGCCGACACGGGCACTGGCAGTCTCGCGGTCGCGGATCGTCGCGAACCCAGAGGACCGGATCGAGCGTACCAGGCCCAACGGGTGGGGGTATCGGTTCGCAGCAGGACGAGGTCCTCCGCGAGTGAAGCAGGTTGCATGGGGAGGTAATATCACAGAGAGGAGACGGTGGGCGACTTTGGAATGCATGATTGAGTGGTTTGATTCTCGGATCCGGCCGAGCCACAGTGAGTCGGCGCCACACAACCACAGCCGGAATGATCGACGTCAATGTCAATCTGAGGGCGGAAATGTTGAATGCCAATCCTCTCATTCCACTCAAAGCCTCACTCTCGCCTTGTTCACAGTGGAGTGTGCATAGTACATACATAGACAATGCCTCCCCCACCGTCGCTCACACCGGCGCAGCTCGCATTGCAGGCCGAACGCCGCGCCGCCAAACTAGCCAAGAAGGCCGCCGCGCAAGCTGCCAATGGTGTCGGGCCGGTCACCCCGCAACAGGTGCTTGAGGCTGAACGACGCAAGTTCCTCAAGCGGGAGTGGCTCGCTGTGGGAGGGCAGAACGGGGCCTCGGACTCGGGAAGGAGGGTCAAGATCATCACCTGGAACGTGAGTTGATGGTAGAGTAGACCATAAGGGGCGGGACAGTGGATGTGTGGACGACCGCAGGACAGCGCTGATGAACCGGGGATAGCTGCTCGCGCAGACGCTCATTCGGAGAGAACTGTTTCCGGGCTCGGACTGCCTCAAGTGGACGGATAGGAAGCCGATGCTTCAGGCTGAGATGGGGCACTATGCCGCGGCGGACGTGATTTGCTTGCAGGTATGGGCATCTCGTCTCGTCTCGTCTCGTCGGCGCCGCGCCCGCGCCCGCTTATGGCTTATGCCTGCAGGAATGCGATCGACTAGACGACCTCCTCTCCGCTACTCCATCCCACTCCCACGTCAAGGTCTCCGGACCAGGGAAGCTCCACGGCATAGTCATCCTCTACAGGACCCCACGGTTCACCGTCCGTTCGTTCCGGACGATCTTCCTGGACGACGAGGAGCTCTCGCCCAGTTTGGAAGGGGACGGGCGGCGGCGGCGCGGGGGGACAAGGCAGACGAGGAATGTCGGACTGGTTGTCGCGCTGGACGACCACGAGTCGGGCGGGGGCATCGTGGTGGCTACGACGCATCTGTGGGTGTGGTATCGTGGATCGAGTACGGAGGACGCCGCTGATGACCAGATTCTGGCACCCCAAGTGAGCGACGCGCGGAGATCACTGGGTCTGCCGCCTACGCTGCTGATCGGAACCACAGATTCGTGTACGAGCGAGTCAGACAGCTCATCATCCTGACCCGGGCTATCAAGGAGTTTCAGAAGGATAATGACTGCGAGTCCTGGCCAGCGGTGCTCTCTGGTGGTGAGTTCCGCATACCATGTCGGGGAGGGATTCCGAAAGCTGACTGCGCAAAGACCTCAACACGTCCCCCTCGGAAGCACCATATCAGCTCCTCGTCAGTCCTCAGACACCACTCGCTCCGTCCGTTCTCGAGCACCTCGAAGTATCCCGCATCGTCCACAACACTGTCGACAAGATCGGTGTCGTTCCACCCACCCCACTTCCAGCACATACACCGATGAACGGAGGACCGAACTCGACCCTGGATTCTGGAAGTGGAGCGAGCGCGCTCGCGGCCGAGATTGACGGAGGGGAGAAGGATGACAAGGACGATGAGGACGAGTTGCCAGATTCGAACGAGAAGTCTACGGCCAATACGCGTCCACCAGAAGAAGCCGATGGCATACTGCCCATCACTGAGCTGACGAAGATGTTAAGCGAGACGGTGCCGGGCGGAGCAAAGAGTGCATACGGATTATCACCTTGGGTGACAAATGGCTCAGAGACGTTTGGGTCACGAGGGGGGTTCGGTCACCTGAAACCTCGGGACGGGAAGGACGAACCCGCGTACACATGCTTTACCCCGCTCTTCAACTTGACTCTAGGTGAGCAGCTTCAGGCAGTGCATCCTCGCTGACGGAAGACTATCTCTTTGAACTGCCCTCCAGAAAGGACGTCCGCGTCGCTGTGGTCGGACTGCTCCGTCCTCCGAGGAAAGACGAGCTGGGTCAAGGACTACCGAGGAAGGGTATCTCCGCGAGCGATCACCTTGCGGTGGGATGCGAGCTGGCGTGGTGAGCATGCATACATAACTCGTTCGCCGACTACGTGTTGCCGTGGAGTCCGTCCACGAGGCGCTCCGCCAATCCGTCTCTCGTCCTCGTAGTGTCAAGCACAACATTGTCCGCGCTGTGAGGCGGCGATTCTAGAGCACTATGAGACTGCATCGCTTATACCTGTCTGGGCAACTGAAGCCAATCTGACATGATCTACACGACATGTCAGGACCAAAAAGAGAACGCCCGCTCGGTCCGAGACGACGCACCTGATCCCACTGCGCGTCGTCCAGATTGCCCAAATCTGTCCCTTCAAGGATATGCGGTAGCAGCGAAGCCGGTGCGGTCCAGCTCGACTGAACCTCGGCCGACGGCATCATCGCCCTGTTGATCGGCGAAACAGTCTCTGGGAAGGGTTCAAAGTTGCCCATCGCGTCAAACCAGTCGAAATGATCTGGCAGGACATTCCCGTTCAGCCCCCCGCTCATCGACGCGTCGAGTGCGCCATTGGGCAAAGGGGATCCTGGGACGGGAGTGGGCGCAGCGGTCGCCAGATTCTGCGAATGCGCGGCGAGACTCTGGAGGAAGTCTGCTTGGAGCGCCGCGGTGGTCTCGGAACTCTCGCTGACTTCTTTGAACAGATGTGATGTCTGAGCAATGAGCATGATGGCGCCGGTCCTCTGCTCGTGCGTGAACGTGGCGCTGTGGATGAGCTACAGAGGCCCTCGTCAGTTAGACCGACAGGATGAGACGAGGTGTTGATCAAACGCACCGCTCGGAGGAAGCACGCTGCATCTGGTCTCGTCAGCTCGCCTCTCTGGACGCTGACGAGGCAACCAGGTCTCGACACAAGGGTGGCGTGAGAGCCACGTCGAAGGGCACGGCATGCAGGGATGCCGAAGACGAGAGAGAGCTGCGTGAAGCGCAAAGATGCCGAGCGGCAAGGGGTGTGCCACTCACATGCGACCATGATAGACACACTGTCCTGCGAGCGATGAAGCACGTTGCGGTCAATGTCGTGCAGCACCTTTACTTGTGACAAGCTGTCAGACGCCAGGTCGTAACAGTATCTCTCTGCCTGTGCGACCTTGACATCGGCCGGGGTCGACCCAGGGCGCGCGGCGGTGGATTGGAGATTGATGGCGAAACTGTTTAATGTGAGGCGGATCTGAGACGAGGATGTCAGCTCGGCGGCGCCGCTGGGGTGGGGGCGACCCCGGGTACGTTGCGGGATGGTGAATGACCTACATGGAGGTCAAACAGAGTCAGATAGGCCATGTAGATTGGCGGCGAGTCGTATCGCTGAGTTTCGGCCTGCCAGAAGTGGCGCCACTCGTCCAGATCGTAACTGAGGTATCGGATTAGCAAGACGGCGGGGATCAACATCGACAGCTCACTTGATAGCTGGTGAAGAGGACCAACGTCAGCACAGAGTGATCCGCCCTCACATGACAGCGAAACTCACTAAGCAGCAGTCTCGAAACATCCCCCGAGGCCGCATGTTCTTGTCCGGAAGACAGTTCATCCATTGCCTCAGACTGTATGTATAGGTTCAGCGTCATTCTACACAAGGCTACCGCACTCACCGCAATGGCGCGGAGCTCTGTGAATCCAGCCAAGACCGCATCGCCGTGCTGACGAAGAAGATGGCTGGAGAAGATGCGGGGGTTGCGGACGATCGGATCTCGGCCTCGTATACTCCAATCTGCGCCGACCCACTTAAGCAAGGAGGAGCGTATGAAGAGCGCAAGGAGCGGCGGAACTCACCTCGGCCAGTCGCACTCGCCATAGCTCTGTCCATCATGAACGATAGCATCCAGGTGCGGATCTGATTCCGCCTCTCCCTCTGCTGCAGCTCAGACGCGCCCGGCTTATCGTCCGTGGGCGTGCGATCTAGCCCGATCTCGATGGCAGCACGGCTGATCTGTACTGATATTAGCAGCTTTCATGGGGATCAGCGAGATACCAACCAAGCCGACATATGTCCAAGCGCGTTTGTCTCGAGGCGGTTTCCAAAAGTACATCTGTAATCCCGTCAGCGGAACGCACCGCAAAGATATCCGAAGCAGCCGCAACTCACTACCATCCAGCTCTGCACCGTTTCGACCGTCTTCTTGCTCCCAAAGATAGCCTGCACAGAGTACTCGGCCACCGCGGACGAGAGGATAGACATGATCGACGGCGCGATGAACTTGGCCGAGGCGGAGAGCATGGTGGTGAATCTGTTCATTGATGAGCAGCGCAGCGAGCCTTTGAGGAACAAGCAGAGGGCATGGTGATGAGAGACCTACAGGAAGCTGCTCTTCGATCTGATATAGTCAAATGTGTGCAGATGGGGATCGAACAGCATGATGATGGGGTTCAGCGAATCCATGAAGCTGCACCCATCCGTTAGCGGGTGATTATATTGTACCGCTGCGAAGATGTGACTCACAATTTAAACAGCTTCTGAGCCATCTCGAGCGAGACCAGCTGACGCGAGACGATGTCTCCTCTGTTCTTCCTAGCGTGTATTCCGGGATCGGACTGGCCGTTGATGGCGGCCTCGATGGCGCGCCAGTTGAGCTCTGCTGCGCTGTGCGATGGGTTGAGCAGTTTTCGCAGGGATAACGAGTGTCGATTCGAGCCAGAGATGAACGACATGGGATGGGCCGCTACCGCTCCCGACCTGAGGTGCTCTTCTTCTCCGTTCTCCACATCAATGTCATCGTCTTCGTCCTCACTCCTTCCGTCTATCGAGGCGCCGAGTGCAGCCATCGGACCGCTGGTTGTATAGTCGCTCCCGCCGACGATACCGAGAGGGTCCGAATCAAACGAGCCAATGCGCTGGGCGACTTCCCGCTCAACCGAAGGACCTCCATCGACGATATTGGGCGAGAAGTCTTGGATCGCCGTCTGGTCGCGCGACCGGTGCTGACTCTGTGCTGCAACAGGAAGGTCGGGATCGGACGACAGCGCGGTAGGCACGCCTCGTGTCCTATCGTAGTCAGCTCCAGATCTGACTGATATGACTTCACGAGTCGTCGTTGAGTGATGGGCTGAGGTGACGATTGTACAAGGGCATCAGACCGAGGGGCCTTTCCCAGCTACGTCGTCGAGAACGTACGTCTCGAGCTCTAAGCCTCGAGCTCCGAGCGGGACACGCGATGCTCACCGTTTTCTACCCCTCTTGTGAGTCTCATATACGCACGCACAACCCGCGGCCTTACATCGATCGCACTTTGGTCCAATTGGGTCAGACTTGATGCACTTCGCCTTGCACTGCCGACACAGAGTACAAGCGACGAACGGCGTCGGCTTGCGCTTAGATTGGGTGCGCTTCTCGTGCGGTACGTCGGACGCGCTGGAAGTTGTTTCCAGATGCCTGGAAGGGGAGATCCGGGATTCCAAGCCGCGCAGTAAGATCAAAGCGTTGGCTTGTGACCCGCTCTGTAGCTCGCGCCTGCACGCCTCGAGGAGGTCGGATGGGGACATCGATGATATGGGAGAGCCTCGAGCCGGGTGATCATTGTTGAAGGCGGCCGCTTGAGCTCGAACCCCGAGCAACTGACTCGGCCCTCCACTTTGAGGTGGGGCGAATGCCGATGCTTGGGGCACTCCCAGACCGCTGACAGCCTGGGAGAGCTGGCTGTACATGTTGGCGGGCTGATAGCATGCAAAGGAAAGGAAAGGAGAGCTGACCGGTGTCGAACATTAGGGGGCGATGGAAGGGTAACTACTAACGCTTATTGCCGGAGGGTCACGTGAACGAAAGACCACAGTCCAAGAACACCTCGTAAAGCACTATACGAGCACATGCAATGCATCTGGAGTACGATCTGACCACGGTCTCGTGCTGAGCGTGACGGGCTAGCTGCATTCCGGCACCAGGTTCGGCCCGACTCCCTTGACGATGTAGTCACGGAGGTTGGTCAGAGCCAGGACTTCCATCTTTCGACGGGCGTCCTGGTTCTCGGTTCCGACATGGGGTAGCAGCGTGACGTTGGGCATGTCTATCAATCTCTGGTCCACTTTGGGCTCCTTGACAAATACGTCAAGGCCGACGGATCCGAGCTGCTCCCGATCAGCTTGGATTTGATTCAGGTTTCTTCCAGGAGGTCGAACCCGTGAACTCACATGGCCGTCCTGCAAGGCCCCAATCATCGCCTCCTCATCTACGACCGGTCCTCTCGCGGTGTTGACGATGATGCTGCCCTTCTTCATATGTCTGATCTCCTTCTCTCCGATGAATCCCCTCGTAGCCGCACTGAGGGGTATACTGATCATGAGGACATCCACGCTTGCCAGTAGTTCGTACAGATCCGAGCAGTACGTCACGTCCTCGGGAGCGACGGGACTAGGTCGCCGGTTGTGGTACATCATCGTCATCCCAAACGGTCGGATGTAGTCGACGATCCTCCGGCCGATACCGCCCATGCCCAATATTCCGATGGTGCGCCCACTCAGGTCGTGTGCGCTCGACTCGACAGCCGGCATGGGTGTGAAGCCGCCCGCTCGGAGATGCGCTTCGCACGCGCTGAAACGTCGCACAGTCGCAATGAGGAGGAACACGGCGGTCGTCGCGGTCGCCTCGTCCACGGCGCCAGGTGTGTTCGAGACACCGACACCTGGGGAAGTCAGTGACGAGAGTTCCGAGTGTGAAAGCGGCTTGTCCAGCTGCAGCTGGAGTGGACAATTCGGAGGGGCGAGGCTGCACGTAGGAGGACTTGCTCACCTCGCGCCTTGGCCGCATGCACCGCAACTGAATCGTATCCGGCGCCTTTGTGCGCAAACCATCGACAGCTTTTTGGCAAAGCGTTGATCATGGCCTCGTCGGGATGCCCGACACGCTCCGCCGACAGGTGCTCGTGATAAACCCCGACAATGTCGCTGTATCTCCCTCCCTCTGCCAGGTCCGCAAACAGCTCCTCCCGCGATCTCGACTGCATGTGCTGCCCTGCCTCAGCTGGACGCCGATGCGCTTGACCATGGACTCACAACAATGTCGGCGACGGGATTGAGGAGCTCTTGGCAGTCCTTCTCCGCCCAGTACAGCTGACCTGCAGGAATCAGCTGGTGCTCAGGTTGAGGAAGGGCTGCCGGCTCACCCATGATCAGGATTCGAGGCTTCATCGTGGCAGCTGTATTGGCAGCGGTAAGGTGGTCTCAAGAAAGTTGGCAATAGAGCAGGGCTCGGACTTGGGAGCTCGAAAGTGATAGTCATGAACACAGGGCGATGGAGTTAGTTACTCTTGCTGCGTGGTTCGGCACAAGGCGGCCCGGTTCGTTCATTCCTTCCGGCGACTTGCCGGCGACTTTGTCATTGGCTTGTTTTGTCGCCGGGGTTCCCTCGGGAAGGTGACGGACGACCTCGCCGGGCTCTGGCTCTCTCGGTTGACTTTCCATCTGCACGTCACCGGCGTATATATATCGCTCTCCGCCCAGATCAAGGCTGCATATACCACAGCAACAACATCGGCATGTCCAATCTCGTCCAGCTCAAGCAGGAAATCGTCAACACATACCCCGACTTCCAGGCCAAGGCCGAGAAGGCGTGGGCCGAGGTGACTTCGGACCTCGCAAAGGTCAGCAAAGCCATCGCGGAGCAGGGCCCCGACTACCTGCCTAGTGTCGAGTACTCTTCCCTTTCCTCGTTGCCCGCCGACAAGCTCGCCGAGCTCAAGCGCAAAGGTACTTTCATCATCCGAAATGTTGTCCCCCGAGAAGAAGCCCTCGAGTGGAAGCAAGGGCTGGACGAGTTCGTCGCTGCCAACCCCAATGTGGAGGGTACTCCAGCGGAGAAGCCACAATACTTCCAGATCTTCTATACAAAGCCTCAAGTCCTCGCGCGGGCGCATCCACACGTCCTCGAAACCCAGACATGGTGCAACCAGCTTTACTCGTCGAGCTCGACTGACCAGCCCATCGACCTGGGTGCCCCGTTGACTTATGTCGACCGATTCCGCATCCGGCAGCCTGGTTTCGCTTGGGGCGCACACCCCCCGCACATGGACGGCGGGTCCATCGAGCGATGGCAAGACCCCGTCTTCCGCTCGTGTTTCGAACACATCCTCGAGGGCGATTGGCGCGCGCACGACGCGTACTCCCTCAAAGGCCGGCTTGGCGCGAGGACCTCGATGAAAGGTCTGCCGAACCAGGCCAGCATCTTCCGGACCTTCCAGGGCTGGCTCGCCTTGAGCGACACTGCCCCTCAAGAGGGCACACTGAAAGTGTTCCCCGACATCCTCCTCAGCACCGCCTACATCATCCTCCGTCCCTTCTTCACCTGCACCGTGGACCTGTCGGATCCCAGCGCCCTGGACGCTAACAATTGGAAGTTTGGTAAGTCCCCACGAGGCCTGAATCGATACTGTCTCCAGCATCCAGCTCACTGCGCGCAGACATCTCCAGCCCGACGTTCCACGGGGTCAGCCTGGATGCCAACGCCGGTGTCTCTGGGGCGGCACGACCGTTCGAGTTCTCCCCTGCCTCCCACCCTCACATGCGTCTTGACGACACCATGATCTCCGTGCCTACCGTCCACCCGGGCGACATGGTGTTCTGGCAGTGCGACGTCGTCCATGCCGTGGAGAAGGAGCACAACGGCAAGGGCGACTCATCGGTCATGTACATTCCCGCGGTACCGACTTGTCCCCAGAACGACGAGTACGTCGCCCGCCAGGCTGAGCTGTTCAGGAAGGGTTGCCCGCCTCCCGACTTCCCCCAGGGACGCACAGAGCTGGATTACAAGCTCAGTGCGACGCCGGACGAGATCAGTAGTCCCCTTGCCCGCAGAGCGATGGGACTCGCGCTCGCCGCGGCGTGAGATGGTTTCTTGTTCACTGAGCCGAGGGAGATCCTGTACCTGGCAGTAGCTGTAGCATGCATACGACTCTTCATCGACCACGCTTCTTCTCAGATTGCACCCAAATACGCTAGGCGCCTTCACAAGTGCGCTGTCGTCGGTGGTCTGCAGATGATCGACGAAATGAAATGCCTCTGAAGACTTCAGAAGTGCTTCTGTGGTCCTGTTCAGACCTACCTCCAGTCTCGGGCTAGAGAGCAACTAGTAGGATTAGGATTCTGGCCCACCAGAACGGAATAGGTCTCCAATGGTTAACACCGGGTGATGGAAGCGATGGTGTCAGGGTGTCTATGCATACGAAAACAAGCAGTCTGGGGCGATACACGATTACAGCAGGAAGTCCCCGTGCGTCTCCTTCTTGAGCAACTCGAACTCTGGCTGGAACTGCACCTGATCAGCCACATTGTCCCGCCTGCGAATGATTCCAGCGCGCAGGAGTGGGTCCCTCCCTCGGACAGGCGCAGACGCAGAAGCATTCGCAGACCCACGTTGTTGTACATCGTCTCCCAGTACCCGTTGCTCTCCTGAGTGTACGCCGCGTCCTGCGGGGCGATGATGCGCTTAGTGAGCCCGTTGGCCTCGGCGGCCTCGGCGAGGAGCTGCTGCTGGCACGTCTTCTCCAGCAGGCAGAACAGGTAGACGCATTCGTCGACTGTGCGCCCCACTACGCGGCTGCGTCAGCACTCGCGCACTCGCACTCGCTCTCGCTCATGAGTTGGGATCAAAGACTGGGGGTCCACGCACATGTGAGCAAGCCGTGATTCTGCATGATGCAGCACATGTGCTTCGGTCCCAGAGCCTCTCCGATGTTCTTCCCTTCCTGGTCGCTGAGCACGATTCCGCCATAGTTGCCGTACACGGAGAGGTTGTCGTGGAAGAGGCATGCGTCCTGCTGCATGATGTCTATTGACCGGCCAAAGGCGGACCAGGTCTTTCCATACAGGCTGTGGCAATGAGCAGCGGCGACGACGTCGGGTCGCATCTGGTGGAGGGTGTGGTGGATCACGTATCCGGCCTCGTTGATGGGCAGTTGGGCCCCGTGCTCTGTCACATAGCCGTCGGGGCTGACGAGGACGAGATCGGAGGCCTGCCGCGGGTCAGCAACTGATACAGTACAGTAGCTACTTGGTTGTGACAGGAGATTCTGCGACTCACCTTGATGAGGGAGAAGTGCATGCCGAAGGGGTTCTGCGGCAGTCAGTGCAGGCTTCTGACACAGTATTCCAGCTCTAGACGTACCATCCAGTAGTGATCAGGCATGACAGGGTCACGGACCGTGATGTGGCCCGCCGTCCCTTCTCCGAAGCCCAGCTTGCCCCACATCCTGAATGCTCCGGCCATGTGCTCCTTGATCCACTTGCGCTCCTCGTACTTGTCCGTGAAAGTGGGCACGGCCGTCATCCGGATGGTACCCTCGCGGTTCCCTCGCCATACCCGCTCAAAGGGGTTGGTGGCGAGGTTGGCCTTGTAGGTGTTGGTGTTGGACTTGGACTTGGCAGGCTCGTCGCCGCCAAGGGTGAGCGTGGCCGGCTTGCCGTGGCCATTGGCATCGCCGTTGGCCTTGCGCGTGGCATTGACGGTGGTGGTGGTGGTGGCAGTGGTGGACATGGTGTCGGGTGGTAGCTGCTGATGTGAAGCTGAAGCTGAAGGAAGGATTCTTTCTCAAGTGCTGTTGTGGCAAACACAGAATAGACAGAGGAAGGGATAGGAGGTCGCCTGGAGACAGAAATCTGAAGACAATCCATTCGCGTTCCCGCACGATCGACGGCTTTACTCGCTCAATTCGCCTGGTCCCCGGGCCGTATGGTGCAACCGGACTCGCACGATCCACTCCCCACAAAAGTCGCCGGGAAGTCGCCTGGGAAGTCGCCGGCCGCAGGTGCGCCGCTGTGCCAAATTTCCGTGCAAGTCGCCGTGTTCTGGCGCTGTGCCCAAATCACCCACCACGGCGCGGCGTCCTGAACGGCGTCTTGGAACCAAAACTTCGGAGTCCCATACGGCCCGGAAGACACCCCGACAGAGGGCTCCACACACATACATAATGTCCTCTCCGTGGTTGGCTTGTTTCCTCTCCATATCCCCACCGGCCCCTCTTCTTGACCCCGGCAAGGAGACCTCGCCAACCCTCGCCGATTGCAGCTTCCCCGGGACTTCCATTACATTCGCGAACAAAGCCATATACTAAAGTTTTTATCTGTACATCATGGCCGCTCGAGACGAGAAAGAGTCGGTGGCTCAGCACGAGCACAACGACGCTCCCGCGCCAAGCGTCTTTGGGAACGAGTTCGACACGGTCGTGTCCTCGTTGGTCCTGCAGGACGACACGCCCTGGTACAGGAAACGTAACCTGCGCAGGCTGTACCTGCTTTTCGTTGGCAGCGTGCTGTGCGTCGAGACCACCTCTGGCTACGACGCCTCGGTCACGAACGGCTTGCAGTCGGTCCCCACCTGGGTTTCCTGTACGTCGTCACGTCCCCGCATGAGCGCCAAGCGCAATGCTGATCTCATTAGTCTTCGATAACCCCACGACCACCATTCTTGGTCTGATGGGCTCAATGTATGCCCTGGGCGTACGTTATCCGCCTTGGCCGTCAACCAAAGACCGTGGCTCACATATCTCAGGCCATCGTCTCGGTCCCCTTCGTGCCGTATATCGCCGACGCATTTGGTCGTCGTCGCTCTACCCAGCTCGGCTGTCTCATCATCTGCTGCGGAGCCGCTATTCGTAAGTGGACTGACCGTCATGGGGCCCGGACCAATGCCAACGATTATCCAGAAACAGCATCGCAGAACCGGGGCATGTTCATGGCCGCGCGCGTGATCATTGGAATTGGAATCACGCCGGCCATCGTCGGTGGTTCCAACCTCATCAGCGGTGAGCTCGATGAGTCGTGATGCTATGCTCAACAATCCTCAACGATCCTCAACGATCCTCAACGATCCTCAACGATCCTCAACGTGCTCAGATTCAATGCTGATCGCCATTATAGAGCTCGCACATCCGAAAGAGCGTGCCCGCCTCGGCTCGCTGTTCAACGCATTCTTCTTCACCGGTACGTGCGGATCCTCGCTGAAGTACTCGCACATACATGTACCCGCACTGTACTCGTACGTGTGTGACGATCCCGCTGATCGACCCAGGCTCGTCACTCGCTGCCATCGTCACCATCGCCACGTTCAGGATGAAGTCTGATTGGGGATGGCGGATCCCGAGCGTGTTCCAGATCCTTCCCTCGATCATCACCCTGATCTTCATCAATTTTATCCGTGAGTAACTCGGGACCAATGACTACGAACAAGAGGGTATGTACATTGCTGACCCTCGTCCAGCCGAGTCGCCGAGATGGCTCATCGCCAAGGGCAGGGACTCCGAGGCTCTCGCTGTGATTGTGGAATACCACGCCGAGGGCAATCCCGAGTCCGAGTTCGCCACGGCCGAGTTTGCGCAGATCAAGCAGACCCTCGCGCTGGAGAAGGAGATTGCCAAGCAGAGCTGGTCCTCCCTCCTCAAGACGAAGGGTAACCGTCGCCGTGTGATGATCGCTGCGTTCCTTGGATTGGCGACGCAATGGTCCGGCAACGGGCTGATCAGCTACTACCTCACCTCGATCCTGACCAACGTTGGCATCACCGACAGTCTCACCAAGCAGGTGATCAACCTCTCGATCACCCTCTGGGGAGCAATTACCGCGTTCATCATCGCATTCTGGTCGACCCGCTTCCCCCGCCGCAGAGCCTACCTCGCTTGCACCATCTCCATCCTGATCGTCTTTGTGATCTGGACGGCCGCATCGGCCCAGTATTCCGCCACCAAGAGCAAGTCGTGGTCCGCCCTAGTCATCGCCCTCATCTTCATCTACCAGCCCTGCTACAACATCGCCTTCAACGCTCTGTCCTACGCCTACCTCCCAGAACTCTTCCCTTACCAAACCCGAACGCGCGGCGCGTCCGTCTTCCAATGGTTCTCCCGCGCCGCCCTCTTCCTCAACACGTTCGTCAACCCCATCGGGATGCAGAAAGCAGGGTGGAAGTACCTCACGTCGTACTGCGTCTTCATAGCGTTCGAAATCGTCTTCATCTATTTCTTGTTCCCAGAGACAGCGGGCAAGTCGATCGAAGAGCTCGCGTTTTTGTACGAGGACGACGCGCATGCCGAGCAGGCAAGGCGAGTGACGGGTTACAAAGCCGAGGCGGACCACGCGGTGCACGAATCAATGGACGGTACGGCAACCAGGACGGGGGCGACTCTTGCGTAGCGACATGTCTGCTTCCCGGTGGTGATCGTGTTATGCATGTGTGCCAGTGCTCTCTCAAACGCTGCTCATTCGTGGCCAATTTCTGTGGTCGTACGGGTATCTCCACGAGCCTTCCTCTGTCCCTTGAGCGGCACATCGTCGGTCTGGCAATGAAAGGATCCTTAGAAGGCCTGCAGGAGCGAGATTCACACAGTACTCGTGGACGAATACACTGGTGGAATACAAGTAGCAGGATCCGCAGGACCCGTGTCACTCCGCCCCGTCACGCTGCTCCGAGCTCAGCACGACTACCTGAAGCATACGAAAACACCATGGACACACGATACAGTATGGATTACAGTTTACCGGAAGTGCAGGGCGACTGGGAACACCCCACCCTGTCTGCGGTGGGTTCTCGAGCTGATATCGGTGACCCTGAAAACCACGCGCCAGTGGGGTCTCTGGGACTAGTCCCCGACGATGAAGTGGATGGAGACCTCCGCAGCATGGTGGACGACCTGGTGACGGAACCACTGACGGCAGAAGAAAAATGGTGGCAGTATCTCGAAAGTCTGACGCCCGGTCCTACCCCCCTGCGAGCGACGGAAGGTACAGGCGGCGTGATATTGCCCTGGAGACAGATGGACGTCACGCACGCCGACGTCCAACACTCCCGTGTCGCGGGGAGGACAGCCATGACCGAGGTTCAGCGCCGTCGCCACATCGATGTCGCCGCGACAGCTTCGGTGGCCAGCTCCATCGAGCTGCCCGACGCCGCCCTGGCCTCCGCCTGGAAAGAGCGCCTACGGACCAACGCGAAGATGTCGCAAAAGGCGGCCGCTCGCAAACTTGATCCCATTGGATCGTCTCGCCCCCGCCCGAGCCGGAACGAGAGCATCGCTGAAACTTCGTACGGCTCTCGTGACACCGATTTGCTCGGGATCAGTACCAGTCTCGATGCCGGATCGAGCGGGGCCGCTCAAAGTTCCGATATCACTTCCCAACACTCGCTCTTCAACGTTCCAGAGTTGGTGATCGACACCGACATGCCCACGCCCGATGCGAAGGACACGAACTTGAAAGTTGAAGAGGACGAGGACGAGGGCTCGGATTCCACGAGCAGAGCCGCCCCCGAGAGCGCTTTCGGGAGCACCGCCGCATCCGCCCATTCGGGCAGTCGTGAGGGTGGCTCTGGCAGTGCGTCCGGGCATCATGCCACTGGCACAGCCCCTTGGAGGTCAACCGGATGGAGCAGCACTTTCAGGACGTTTGCCCAAGTCGCAGCGTCAAGAGCTGCCGCCCAGACCACTAAGCAGGACAAAGGCAAAGGTGTGGAATCGGTCGGTGGCCGCTCCGAAGACATGCCTCGGTCCTCCTTGGCACCCCTGACTAGCGGTCCGGGTTCCAGACCTGCCTGGAACAAGGTTGCAGGTACGCGCAAGGGGGTGAAGATACTGCGTCGGCCCCGCAGGATGAGTGGGTGAGATTGCGGCCGGTATCTACGTACGCGTATACTGCAGTGAAAATCTGTCCGAAAAAGTAGGGCGGAAATGTTATCCGGTGACCTGCGAGTGAACTAGTTGGGGGTGATCCTTCGCCAAAGGCCAGGCCACGACATGAGACACTTTCAGATAACAGACTGTATGTACCGACGACCCAGCCCCAAGCCGAGATCGCGAGCAGCGGCGAGCAGACTCTTCGGGGAGGGTTTCACAGCGGCTGGAGTGGGGTCTCGGTGGCGAGAGCATTCGTAGAGCCTACGGCACAAGCGCACCGGGAACGTGCTGCGTTGGGTGTGAAAGGATGGTTCGAAGACAGGCGATCGCCCTGCCTTCTACACCGCAATCCGCACACACTACTGATCCACACTGACAGTCATTCGCCGGTCTAGTCACAATGTACTACTTTCGTGCCGACGCCTACGGACGTACTGGCATGAGTGAGGAGTCGGACCACTCGGCACCACACCGCTCCACCGGTGCGTGGCAGCAGTCCGAAGTGGAGGGATTCGTCGAGTCCGAGGAGGAGTCCGATGGGAAGGACACGTCGAGCATGGATAGTCTCGACCTCAAGGTCGGCCGACGAAGGAGTGACTCCGACCCCGTGGTGGACTCGGAACAAGGCGAGAGCTCTGACGGGTCGACGGGTGGACTGGAGCTTGGGGCGGGCGAGCCTGATGTTCCCGAGGGAGACAATGCGACGTTGCAAAGTTCTCCGGAGGAGGAGGGCTCGAGCGAAATGCCAGCTGTCGACGATACCACCCACGCAGTCGAGACGCGCCAAAGGCTTCAGGACGAGCTGGACCCGGCACATCCATCGAGTCCCGTGGATAGCTCGGATATCGCATGCCCCAACTCAAAGTCGGACGCAGGCTGTCGGTGGCGTGTGAACGATCTGAAGAAGCCTATGTCCATGGCCGACACCTTGGGCCGAAGCGGGAACGGCCGTGGACCTCATGACCCTGAAATCCAAGCGGACGACTTGACCTCCGTAGCATTTTCCCATGGCCCAAGCACCAGCGCTACGCTGGGCCCGCAACAGAAGAAGAGGCGACGTCGGAAACCAAAGTTCCCGTCGCACACCCGACTTCGGTGACGGTCCTGTTGGGTCTGGAAGCGAGCACGCAATCTCGCCAGCTTTGCAAGGTCTTAGCCAGCCTCATCATTCGATGGACGGATTGGGCGTCCACATGGATATTCATCGACGCCCCGGGCAGGGCCAAGGAGGAGGATATGATGCACTTACTGTTCGAGTACTGGGATCTCTGCCACTCGCCACGCTCGCTCTCCATCGCCGTACCTTACCCTCAGCCGCTCATATTCGCCGCCGTCGCGTCGATCTTTCTTCCTGGCTCTGTCAGTTCAGTCTTCCGTTCCATTGCATGCTTTTCCATCGCTCCAAGCTCACGTCCCATCTTCCCCGATTGCCTCCCCTCTTCCTCCGCACCATGGGCAGCAAATTCAACACCCTCCCCTTATCTCGCCCTCCGTTCCCATCCGGCTGGTCCGCGATTCCCCTGACTCCCTCCAATCTCACTCTGGCCAATACACTCCCAGTGGGACAGTCATTCCTCTGGCACAGGCATGTCCTCTCTTCCTCCACCTCCTCTTCTTCCACCACCCCACCATCTCCTTTACTATCTGCCTCTCCTGCACCCGAACCCGCCGAAGAATTCTCCCGAGCCGTGCACGACCCACCACGAGTGATTTGTCTTCGCCAGACACCCCACGCCGTCTGGTTCACCGCCATCCACCCCACGCCGGAAGCGACGGAGAGAGACCGAATCAAAGGAACAACCAAGGCGTGGTTGGGGGACTACTTCCATCTCTCCAAGCACCCCGAGCTGGACGAGATGTACGACGAGTGGCGGGATCGTGATCCGCAGCTGTTCGGCAGGGTCGATCTGGAAGGGAGAGCCAGGGGCGTGAGGGTGTTGCGCCAGGATCCATGGGAGTGTCTCGTGGCGTGAGTATCTGTGTGGCTTCCACCAGTCGTGACCAGTCACGGTTCATGGATGATGGATCGAAAAACAAGTATTGGACGGATCGGAGGGTGATGACGCTGACCCGGTCGCAGATTCATCACGTCTACGAACAACCACATCCCACGGATCGCATCTCTGATGCACAAATTATCGCAGCACTTTTCGGAGCCCCTGCTCACCCTATATGACCCATCACCATCGTCTTCCTTGCCCGAGGTCAAGCCGGACGAAATCGAGGCTTCCACAACCACATACCACCTCTTCCCTCCCCCACATGCCCTGCCCGCGAAGCTGGAGACGACCCTTCGCGAGCTCGGGTTCGGCTATCGCGCGGGCTTCATCGAGTCGTCCCTCGCGACGCTTCGGGCAGAGTTCGGTGCCGAGCCCGGAGACATCGAGAAGGGCCTGGAAACCCTCCGGACCACCGAGGTGGATGTGGTGAGGGACCAGCTGCTGGCGCTTAAAGGAGTGGGGAGGAAAGTGGCCGATTGCGTCATGCTCATGTGTCTCGACCAGGCGAGTGGGATTGTTCCGTCTTCTCGTCGGAACACATCAACCATCTATTCGCCTACCGCTCAAGGGCTCGTGGTAGTGCCCTGCTGACCCCCGTAAAGCCCTCGCTCATCCCCGTCGACACGCACGTCGCTGCTATTGCGTCAAGACATCCCTCGTTCCCTTCCCGGTTGCGCAACAAACCCATGAGCAAGCAGGTCTACGACGAGGTCCAGTCGTTCCTCCTCGACCGATGGGGCCCGATGGGAGGATGGTGTCAGGCCGTCATGTTCGCTGCGGATCTCCCTTCCGCTACGGTCAATCGCACCCCGCGAGCTCTGGTCAAGACCAAGACCGAGAGCAAGGTCACTAAGGTCAAGGTCGAGCTGGAAACTGAGATTGTGGGGATGGGGATGACGGGCTCACCCGGTACACCAGCGAGCACGGCGCTGATGACGCCGAGGGAGGACAAGGAGGGCTGGATAGAAGAGTCGCCCCTAAAAGGCAGAGGCGGAGGAAACAGCAAGGGAAAGAGGAAAGCGGCTAGGATTGAGGAAGTGCTGTGCGTGAAGCAGGAAGTGGACGAGCTGCCGGCGGCGTTTGGGTTCAAGAGGACCAGATCGGCGGCTAGGATCGAGCTGAAGAGAGGCGCGTCAGGCGTCGGTGCGGGTGCGGTAGCAATCGCCGATGGGGTAAAGGAGGCAGAGGCGGCTTGATCTCTCGCCTAGGCCCGAGCATGTAGACCTGAGACCTGGCTGGCCGGGGCCCTTGGGTCGGTCACTCATTCTTGACTGTTGTATGCATGGTACTCGTTGGAAACAAGTGCCATGTGGATGTTGTCGCGCGGTCGCAGCCCAGAATAGACGCCGGTGCTCGCCGTAAATGTCGTCATGGCCCTTTTCCATTCCTGCAGCAGTCGGCAGCATTTGGAACGAGCAATACCATCGGCGGATTCTCTGGCGAGCTCGAGTCACGTCGTGACCATCGCCTAGAAGTCTAGACACGAACGACAGCGAGCATATCAGCGGCTTTGAAGACTTGATTGAGCGCCGAAGACACTCCTCGAGTCCGGCAATCTCTAGCTTCGATTCCCAAACCTACGCCAGACACACCAACCCTCACTCGGCACCTCACGAGACCCGGACCACGTCGCGTGACTCCGCTTGATCATGGGCCAGTCCTCCAGCATCCTCGAGACGACCTGGTCGGCAACGCAGGTGCGTGACGGCGTGATGCAGCGACGTCGTGACGTTTGTTCGTCACGGCGACAAGAGGTCGGTTCAGAATTATTGACCCCGTGGGCAGGCTGCCATCTCGGTGATCCTCGTGTTGCTGTTTGGATACCTGGCGAGACATTATGGTGTGCTGTCTCCCGAGGGGGAGAAGGTGAGTGACCCAATGACATCCGATACGAATGCTACGCATAAAAGAATGGGGCACCGACGAATGCTGATGGCGAGCGTAGGGTTCTTCCCATATCTCAGTTACGATCTTCCTGCCCTGTTTGCTGTTCTCCCAGATCGGTCCCCTCGCATCATGGTCGAATCTTCAGCAATGTGAGTGCGCCGTCCCATGCAGACGGGAACCCCATCTTCCCATATTCCATCTCATTTCAGCTCGGAAGTGCATGTCGACATAGGGTCGAGTGGACTCGTACTGATCCACTGCGTTCCAGATTGGATCATCATCGCCTACTCGCTGTTGTTCCAGCTCGTTTCGTACGCGTTTGGCGAGGTTGGGGTCCGGTTGTTCAAGATGCCTCAATGGCTCACGTAGGTCGCGGCTCGGGCGGTGTGGCCGAAGTGTAACGTATGTAACGTGTGGACGAGCTGACCTCGCAGACCATGCATGGTGTTCAACAATGTGCGTTGGGCTCGTGTCCGCGTACCGTATCGGGCGAGGGTCTCTGACGTGACCAGGCCACGTCGCTACCCCTGCTCCTGCTCAACACGCTCGGCAAGAACCACACGCTCGACCCGCTCATGCAGAATGGCGATTCGCTCGACGACCTGCTCCAGCGCGGACGGGTCTATCTCCTCATCAATGCCCTGGTTGGCAATCTCACCCGCTTCACTTTCGGGCCATGTGTGTATTTCATTTCCCACACTCCCACAATCCCACGCGCCCACACTCCTACGCGCCCACCCACGCATCCAACGTCCACGGCATGCCTGCGCCGCGCTGATGCCCATCCCTCACTCGCAGACATGCTCAGAACTCAAGGGGACAACGCGCACGCATGGTCACACAGCGAATCGCCCCATCTCGTTGAGAAGGTCAAGAACGGCTTCGCCAACCTGAACCTCGCGGCGAACCCGGCCGAGCCGTTGCCCACTGCCTATCCCGCCATCGAGCCATACCCCTCCGAAGCAGAGACGACGCCGCTGCTCCACAGCGCCAAGGTCAATGGGTGGAGGGGTCTCCGGATCGCGAAGCTCGTGTGGAGGAAGGTGGCCGTGTGGGTGAACCCTCCCATGGCGGGCGGCATCGCCGCGGTCTTAGTCGGAGTAGTGCCGTTCCTCCATCGATGGTTCTTCGAAGAGGACGAGTGGCTCAGTCCGTGAGTGCGAAAAATGGGATGGTGGACTCTGCTGAGCGTAGGAAGACTCGCACAGGCTCTCGAGAACTTGGGCGACCTGTATACCGTGTTGCAGATGTTCGTCCTTGGCGCGCACCTCAAGGCGAAGCGGTGAGTCGGACCCCATCGATATCGATGCCCGTGCAGGACTCAGCTCGACAGCGGGTCAAAGCTCCCTCCGCTGGCGACCCTGGCGTATCTCTTCCTGATCCGCTTCGCGGTCATACCCGTCTTGTCCGCTGCCTCGGTGTACGGTGTCCGAACTTGGTTGGGAGACCGCGTCCTGCCGGATCCGATCCTCGTGAGTGTCGTGATCGCGATTGGCGGGACAGACCTGACACAATAAGGACTTCACGATGATCCTAGCGCCTGTTGGTCCGCCCGCAATCACTCTTGCCGCGGTGAGTGGCTTGATTGATATGCAGACGATCTGAGTCATGCTGACAGTTTTGCAGATCGTAGAGATGTGCGTGACGTCTCCTTGCGCTGTCTCGCTGCAGATGATCAGATGATGCACTGCGGAGCGGCTGCCGAGCAACTGCCGAGCCTCTGCTGATCGTGTAGGACTGACGCCGACGCCTCGACCGACACCGCCGTCGCGCAGACCATCGTCCTCTCATACGTCTTGTCCCCGCTGATCAGCCTGAGCGTGACCGGTTCACTCGCGGTGGTGCGTAAGTTATACTGACAGTAGGGCAAAGGGAGGGCTATATGGACAGTAGGGTGAGAGGCTGAGAGAGGGTTATGGATACATGCATACAACATATCCCGCGCATGGGCGCATGGGTGCACGGCCATGAGCGCCGAGTCACCTCGCATTGAGTGGATTCGAATCGAGACCGGTGTCCATTGTCGTGGTTCGAGGAAAGCAGTGTTTGTCTCCTGCGTGATCGTCGCCTGATCGCCCCGCCGTTCCGAGGTTACCAGCTCGCCTTGTGGACGCCTGGAAGCTCGCCGTCGAGCGCCTTGAGGCGGAACTGGAACTGCAAGAGTCAGCAGAGCACGATCCCACGCGGCGCATCCACCAGGACACTTCGCGGTCTGACGCAACACTACTCACGCGACAAAGACCAAATTTGGAGATGATACCTGACTGCATCAGCACCTACACCTCTCATACTCCCAACAAGAGTCCCGTGGGCAGGTCCAAATCGCCGTGGGGAGTCGCAATGGGCTCACCTCGTCCGCGCCCTGTCTCCACACACCGGTTCTTGACCGCCCCGAGCCTCCCCTCGCCGTTGTTCAGCGAGTTCAGCGCGAGCTGGGCCCGATGGCGTACCATCGCGGGCAGGGTCGTGTTCCGCGCTACGAAAAGGTGGGCGCGACGCTGGACCTCCATCTGGTCGGCGGAGATACGCTTGCGCATGTCGCGCAGGAACTGGGATTTGGCGCCCATGCTCGGGGGAATGGTTTTGGGCGAGGTGACGGACGCAGTAGATGTGGATGTAGGATAGGTTGTGGACAGTGACGGTGGTTTGACTGAATTTCGGGATACGGTAGTCGCCGTTGGCTTTGGTATTTGATCCCGCTCCCATGTTGGATGTCTTGTGCGATCCCCTCATTTAAAGGTTCCCTGAGTCGTGGTTGTTTGTGGTCTGCTTATGTAACTCTCTGTGACACGACCCGACCCGAGTCGAGATAAGAACGTGGGCAATGCACGTTCCGGCTCGGGGGACGAACGTGTCTTGTTCTCGCGCGCGGCTCTGCTTCTCTGCATTCCTGCGCGCGCATGGGCCATGGTGTTGTGTGCTTGTGTGGGATGCTGCCGATGCTGTATTTGATGGAGCCTAACCCTTGCGTGTTTGTCTGGCGTGTGGGGTAAAGGAGAGGGTCCGGGTCGTTGCTCATGTTCATGCCCATGTCGGTGACGCCGCGACGCGCCGGTACCGTTTCAGTCAGAGGAGATCGCCAGTGACCCGATCACAATGGGAGCGAACGGCGGCAGGGAAGCAGAAGCAGGGGCAGGAGTAGGAGCAGGAGCAGAAGCAGAAGCAGGGGAAATTGGCGCAGACACACACTACTCGCCCTAGACAACACTGGCATTGGCTATACTCGGAGCAGGCCAAGCAAGTGAATGAATGGTCCGGTGGCAACAAGCCAAAGTCACCGACAGAGTCAGACCAACCCGTTCCTGCTATTCACCTCTTCTACACATGTGCATCTTTTCTTCTTCTTGCTACTCGTTCCCTGTAGCTGCAGATCTGGCACCTCTAATACAATAGCCCCGACCCCCTCGAGATCGGCCACTCCCACTGTCGCTTGTCTATCACTCTCACCACTTGTACCACACCCCCGTGGGCGACGCGCTCGAACATTGCTTAACCGTTCTGTACTCGCCACTCGCACTCGTCGCGTCGAGCGTCAAGTGCCAAGTGTCTGCCCGGTCAAGCTTTACAGCCCAGCGTCCTTTCCACCTCATCCTTTGTCGCGACTCTCCTTTGACCCTCGGCCTTCGCCGTCACCATGACCGTCAACATGACCCCACTCACACCCCCTCTCACCCCGGCGACTCGCGCCCAGTCCCCAGCTCTCCCTCACATCCACCCGCCTCGTCGTCCTCGAGGAAAGTCCCCCTTGCAGAACGCCATCACAGGTCTCGCCACTCCTCCCATATCACCAGACTTCGCCCTGCCTCCACCCATCGCCAGCATCCCCATGCCTGATCTTGACCTCGGCGCGGCGAGCCTGCCGCTCCAGCGCGATGGCAGCGGCCCGATGGATCCGTTGAAGGTGATCAACGAGACCAACCCCGCGGCTGACGCGGAGAGGTTTGCTTGGAGGAGGGACATGACAGAGGAGGAGAGGGATGCCAGAGAGGCATGGATCTCAGAGGGCCGAGGAAGGACGGGGCTCAGGATCGTCATCGTCACGGGTACGTCTGGTGATACGCTCGATCAGGGATCGGTGGACTGATGTGTTTCAGAGAACTTCTTGCCCAAAGTCGACGGTGTCACTCGCACCCTTGCTCGCCTGCTTGAACACCTCGAGAGGGAGGGACACCAGTGCATGCTCCTCGGCCCCGGAACCGGCATGAGCCACTACGCCTCGCACCCGCTCGTCGGTACCGCCGGTGTGCCCCTTGTCGTCTACCCCGGTCTGAAGGTGGGTCTACAACGCGCGAACCCCGCTGATACCCCAGCTCAACTTTCTCCGACCCAAGTTCCTCCGCACCATCCGTGACTTTGTAGGTCTCAGAATCCGTAGAGCTCTGGCTGACGTTAGCAACCCGACGTGGTGCATTTTGTCGATCCCATCTGGCTCGGCGCGCAGACGCTCATGGCGATGGAGCTCGGCTGGGCAGGGGAGGACTGGGTGGCAGAGGAAGGTCCCGCTCTCGGTTCGGGTATCCGCGGAGCCGTCGTCGCGAGCTATCACACGTGAGTGCGCTCGAAGTGGCATCGCTGAGACGCAGCAACCTCGCGACGTATGCGACGCTCTTCGGCATGGCTTGGCTCGAGCCGATCATGTGGAAGTTCCAGCGATGGCTTTATTCAAAGTAGGTAGAGTTCGAGAGAGCGCCGCCGCTGACGTGTAGAACCCTCATCACGCTGTGCCCCTCCCCGTCAACGCTCAACATGCTCGAGGGCCAGTCGTTTGCCGGCGTTCGGCTCTGGCCTCGAGGCGTCGACTTGTCGCAGTTTGGCCCAGACAAGCGGTCTGTCGCCATGCGGGCGATGTGGGGTGTCGGTGAGGCGCCAAAGCCGGTCCCGTCCAAGGTCCTCGACATGGGCGTGAACCACCAAGGGAGAAAGGTGTCATTGCCGCTCACGCCGCCGGCCAGCCCCTGGGTCGCACCTGTTCAAGGCGAGGTCTACGGCGAGCCAGAGTCAACAACGCTCTCGCAACGTGTCGTGCTCCTCTACGTCGGCAGAATGTGAGTTGACTACACCGCTGGATGGCGCTGAGCCGTCAGATCATGGGAGAAGAACCTCCATCTCCTCCTGGCTGCTTACAAGCGACTCCCGGCCCACCTTCCTGCGGGTCACATGCCGCCGAAACTCGTGTTTGTGGGTGACGGACCTGCGCGGGTGGAGCTCGAGGCGATCTGCCAAAAGGAGGGCCACGACGCCGTCTTCATGGGTCACCGATCCGGCGCGGAACTCGCTGCGTGCTACGCCTCGGCGGACGTTTTCGCTTTCCCCAGTTTCACCGAGACGTTCGGCCAAGTCGTGCTCGAAGCGCTGGCGTCTGGTCTCCCCGTTGTGGGGCTCGACGCCGAGGGCACGCGTGACCTGGTATCCCACGCTCGGACAGGTCTGTTGTTGCCCCTTCCGCACAAGGCGGTGACCGGCGAGAACCCATCGCGGACATGGCCTACCATCTGCAGGGATCACTCCACCGAGATCTTCGCGGAGTGTGCAGAGGGTTACGCGTCGCTGCTTGGCCAAGCTGTGCTGGACCACGAAGCCAGGAGAGGGATGGGGACCACAGCGTCCACGGAGGGTATCGTCGGCTACACCTGGTGGGATGCCATGGAGGTGGGTCAACGATGCGCATGTTCACAAGTCCGAGTCCCGCTGACATTGTCTTCAGCGATGCGTGGACGGATATCGCGAGTCGATCCGACAGGCCAGGCAAGGGAAATCCATCAGCGTGGTCGTGCAGCAGCCGGATGAAGCACCGGTCACGTCCATGTCACCCGGCAGCCCCGGCTCGAGGATTTCAAGGGTGAACAGGGCGCTGTCGAGGAGACTCGCAAAGGGCAAGTGGCCCGAGCACGAGCGCAGCGAGGAGGTCGTCCGCAGGGGTCTGCTCAGGAGGGTCAAGGGGGACACGAGCGAGTCCGTCTGGCATTTGAGTGAGTTTTTCCTCCCGCCTCACAAATCAAAAGTTGCTGTGCCGCGGGTACTCGTGGAAGAGGCTGGCACGTGGCAGCAGCGATGGGGCTATCGTATCGCTTGACGGATCCGCTGACGCCACGCAGAGACGCTCTTCAAGGCCGTCTTCGTCCTCGCAGTGTTCTACGCCATCTGGTCGCATCACATCGCGACCAGGGCACGCCACATGCCCTTCGCCGAGGCAGCGGAAGCTCTCATGGCGTAGCGCAGGCAGGGATTCGCGGACGGAGGGTGAGGGCTGTTGTACGGTTATAATGCCAGGTGTCAGGGTGATTGTCTCGTCCCGCTGGAGTCCATGGGAAGGGGCCAGCGACGGGGATGGGCAAGGGGACGGGTCGGTGCTATCTTGTCTCGCTATCGAATGGCGTTTGCACGATTTACATCCTAGCGCGCCCGGAGTCCCCAATTGTTGCTTGAGAGTCTAGTTCATCGGATAGTTGTTATGACACGACGTTACGACCACGACCTGACTGTTGAGTGTCGGCTAATCTAGTCGTGCTGCACCAGCAGCCTTCCCTGTTGCATGTGGCCCTGCGACGCCGCGGTCCTGTCGATCGCCGTGACGTCGAACCGAAGCCCGACAGTCAGATGGCGTGCGTGCGTCACCGCGACGTCGATGCCGGCGGCATCCCTCCACCACCTCCACCCGTTCTTCAGCGCTGATGACGGATGTCTGTGTGGTTGCATCATGCGGGCAAATGCAGTAACTCGTACTTGTACTCGTACGGTATTCAGGAGAAGTCTCAGATGAGGGGAGGAAGTAGTCAACCTCCATCCGAGGGTGTTGACGTGGGCCGGCGACGTCACATGGGTTGGATGGGCAGGATGGACAGATGAGAAGGTTGGGCAGCTTGGGCAACAGCAGATGAGACAAACGCAATCGCGGGCTCACGTCGCAGCATCGTCTTCACGGGTTTCTTCGGGATCGGCGCCTTCATACTCTTCCAGTGCATATTTGCGTATTTCGGGTGAGTCGGGCGTGGCGACTGTCTTCTCTTGGGCCCGAGTGCTCTACCTCGTCTTCGCTCGTCGTGTCCTGGTGTTGGAATCGTGGGCACATCGTGGCCGCGTTGTGGCCGCTTGGGCGCGACTTGCGCCGGTCGTTGTAGTCTATTGCCGGTTGGGCTCGCAGGTCGTAAATGGTCTTCGAGTCTTCTCCAGTGTTCCGAAGCCCTTCCTCTGGGCTCACTGGGGTGCTGTTTCTCTCCGCGCAGCTTCGTCTCTCTCCGCGCAGCTTCGTTTCCCTATCTCCTCATCTCCTCATCTCCTCATTTCCCCGTCTCCTCATCGTCGCATCCCCTCATCGTCTCATCTCCTCATCGTCTCATCCCCTCATCGTCTCATCCCCTCATCGTCTCATCTCTCCCTTTTCCCTCCCCCCCACCCCCCCGGGCTCGCACTTCTCGGCTCTTCACGCCATCTGCACATCCTCAGCCGGTCCCCGTGGCTCCCCGCTCAATGCTCAGCGACACGTACTACACCGAGATCGGCTCCGTACTAACCCTCAACGACCTCTTCCGCGCCTCGTTCGGCGCCGCTTTCCCGCTGTTCGCCAACGCCCTGTTCTCCAAGCTCGGCATCAACTGGGGGTCGTCCTTGCTCGGCTTTATTGCGTGCGCGTTCATCCCGGCTCCCTTCTTCTTCATGAAGTGGTGAGTGGACGCGGGCGACCACAACCACTTTGATCAGAATCAAGCGAGAAAGATGATCAGAACTCGCGCCTGACCGATACTGTAACACTGATATTCTTTGGACGAGGTGACTGACAGTGGATGTGTAGCGGGAAACATATCCGCGAGAGAAGCAAGTACGCAGCCCACGGCTTGGGATGGGACAAGGCGAGCGAGTTCAAGAACTAGGAAGAGCGAAATAGCGACATGGCTTTTGTGGAATCCGTACGACAAGTACTGGGTAGTAGAGCCGCCAATCCAGGATGTGACGCTGGGGAAGTGTAGCTCAAGGACCGTAGGTCGGTATACCGCATTGCAGCGTGTTGGGGGTATGATGCCCGACACTCGGTGTGAGCAGTATTGGCAACCAGAGCGCGGAGAGCCACAGACAATTCGAAACGTAGACACCACAGATAGTAGTGACAGAACTGCAATGTACTGCATTCGCACAATGTCTGGTCGCAAGGTGTCGACCGCACCGGCCGGCCCGCCAAACCCCGTGCAAGCTGTGCGAGACTGGAGCACAGACTCCTGTACGAACAGTGCTTATCGCTCCGGCACATCACTTTCGCCGGCTCTGCGCCACCCAAGACGACACCGGACAAGGGAGTGACTCGGTCGAATCGCGCTGACAAATTCGTTGGCCGCAATGTCGTTCGGTGTCCTTGATGCCGATATACGAGGGCGCGATGCGCAAGCAGGCTGCTGTCCGAATGAACCGAGCTGAGGAAACAGACCGGAAATAGCCTGTGCAAGCTCTGGGCACACTCCGGACCGGGCGGTCCGCCACGGAGCCACTTTCCGAAGCCACTCGACCGACCCCATGACCAACTGTTGTCACCCCGTTGCTATGATTGTGCCGTCCACCATCTCTCTGCGGCGATTGTTCTTCGTTGCAGGCAGCGGGTCGGGCGTGGGAAGGCGCTAGCGCGCAATGCTCTGACTTTCGGGCGAAGAACGTACCGCGAGTCGGCCTGGCCGAACATATCCGTGTCCTCGCACTGTATCCGAGCAATCAACCGGGCACAGGGGCAGGACGATCACTCCGGCGCTCACGATGACCCCTCCCCGCTCCGCCTCGTGAGCTACAGCAGGATAGGCGGTCAGGCCCCACGACTCTTGTGAGCCCCATGGAGCGCTTCGGGGTCCGGACAGCAGCGCCCGAAGTCTTCGGCGACACGAGCTTAACGCTTCAACATCGCGGCACGAAGATAGTCCTGCAGCGATTTTCGCATTGTGTCCATTTCCCCGGTGTTTTCCAGTACACTATGGAGAGATACATATAACCCTCCTGAGCCCTAGCTGACCACCGCGTCCCGCCCGGCTCAATTTGAGGTTTGCTGGCCATCTCCCGTGAGCCAACATCGTCCAAGAGATTTCGTCCACGGTGACCTACACCCACAGAGCGCACCCGCTCATCCACCACATCATCGTCCAGACGTCTCAGTCGCACCATGACCACCACTCAGGCCATCGCCATCGCCCCGGCCATGTCCCAGGCCGAAACCGACTCCAAGCCCCCGCTCACCGAGGAGGTCGAACACGCCGGCCTGCCCGGGTACGGCGACGAGGTGATCATGAAGTCGCCGTTTGAGGAGCTCGGGTTCCGCAAGACACTCGTCGTGTTCAGGAAGGCGACGCTCATGTCCCTGCTCGCGGCGTTCTCGGCTTCTGCAGAGTGAGTGGGAGAGCGGGATGCTCTACTCGCAGCTCGCTCCGCACCGCACCCCGACCACACATCACAGCCTCTGAGACGGCACGGACATGAGATCCGGCGGGTTCCGTCGCGGCTGGGAATCAGGCAGCTGTCAGCCTGACCACCGACTGGGACCGTGTGTGGCGGTGTGCGGCGGTGTGCGACGGTGTGCAAGGTGTGCAACGGTGTGCAACGGTGTGCAACGGTGTGCAACGGTGTGCAACGGTGTGCGACGGTGTGCAACGGTGTGCAACGGTGTGCAACGGTTCGCAATGCCACCCCGCTGACACGGCGTAGTGGCTATCAAATCGCAATGACCGGGTCCATCATCGCCAACAAGGGTGAGTCGACGACTGTGCGGTGTATAGCAAGCACTGGCGGATTACTGGCTGGATTCATGGCCGCTGACACCCGTCGCAGGCTTCATCAAGACCTACGGCACCGCGCACGACTCGAGTGGGAATCTCATCCTCGACGCGAACGTCCTCGCTGCGTGGGGAGGGCTCCAGTCACTCGGCCAAGGTCTGGGCATGCTGAGTATGCACTTGTGAGCGATTTCGACCTCTTCATCCTTCTTTCAATCGAAGCGCTTCGTGGGCGTCCACCGACCTCACCTCACTCATGCTGGACCATTCTGCATGGGTCACCTCGCTGAGCCTGCAGCGTCGCCGATCGGTTCGGCCGCAAAGTCGCCTTCTTCTCCCTCTGGCTCGCCCTCCTCGGCGGGGTGTGCTGCGAGTCCTTCGGCAGGATCTGGCAGACCTGGCTCGTCGCCAAGCTTCTCTCGGGCTACGGGGTCGGTTCGGTCCAGTTCTTGACCTCGACGTATATCACTGAGATTGTCCCTTCCCGCGCGAGGGGTTTCTTGCTGCTCTTCTACTCGATCTGGTGAGTGCGAGATCGGTTCTCAGCGCCTCCCTCTCTACCCCGGTACCGGACTGTACTCGTACCGTGGCTAGATGCTACGGTAGCTCTCCGAGTGGCTTTACCAACCTGGTGAAGTGCGGGATTGTTGACTCCTCAGGTACGCCGTGGGCCAGCTGTTCGCCTCGGCGGCACTCAAGATCCTCGCGAATACCCAGCCGTACAACTACCTCGACCTGATCTACACTGAATGGGCGATGCTTGTGAGTCGAGCTCCACAGCGGTGGAAGAGAAAACATCGCTCATGCCACAGGGAATCATGCTCGGCGTGTACTTCTACATCCCCGAGTCGCCGTGTGAGTAATCCGACACGACTTCTTGCCGTTTCCTCGACTCTTGTTTTCCGTGCAGTAGGGGTGTGAAATTTACTGCGGTGCTGATACTCGCTCAGGGTGGTGCGCCAATCACGACAAGGACGAGCGGGGCCGCGCGATCGTCGCGCGCCTGAACGGGGGGATTGAGGGCTACAACGTCGACTTCCACTACGAGATCATCAAGCGCACGGTGGAGCGCGAGCGGGCGATTTCCAAGGCGTTACACGGCGAGAGCCTGGGGTTCTGGCAGGATGTCTGGGCGACAAGGGAAATCTTCATGGGCGTCAATGGGGTGAGGCGCGGTTCTACTGAAAGTCACCGGGCTGCAATAGCGTTGGGAGGTGAGATTGAGACCTTCGCTAACCATGATCTCGCGTCTTGTCGAGTAGTTCCGAACACTCGTCGCGTTCATGCCCGCGGCGGTACAGCAGATATCGGGTCTCGCAGTGCTGTCAAACTACTCGTGAGCGGGACTCTGCGGGACTATGTCTCCTACACACGACGAAACGCTGATTCGGACAGATCGTACTTCGCCCAAGTCGCCGGTTTTGCCGACCCGTTCCTCTTCTCCCTCCTCCTCGCGTGAGTATCCACTCGAGCTTGACCGAGACCGAGGGTGCGACAGCTCCGCCGAGATCTCGGCCCGACCGTTCGCTCACGCGCGCAGCATCTGCGCAATCATCGTCACCGTCCTCCAGGCGCTGACGACGGATCTGGTCGGTCGTCGGACGCTCTTCCTCGGCTCGGTGGTGGTCACTTGGGTGGTGCTACTGATTGTGGGCGGGATGGGATTGATCCCCAACAAATCTGCCGCACTCAACAAGCTCGTCGTGAGTGCACGAGTAGAAGCTCGGAAATCCGAACTGGACCTGGTTCCAGGCCACTGTGTGCAGCCTCGTAGAGTGCTCTAGTTGTACCGTACGAGCATGAGGAGACTCGCTGACGACCCGCTTACAGGTCTTCTTCGCGCTCGTGTGGCGCATGTCATCCACCGCGACGGGCAACCTTGGGTGGTCCTACGTCGCCGAAACCGGCTCGTCCCGCCTCCGAGCCAAGACTGCCGGGTTCTCCGCTGCCGGAGGAGTCTGCGTCGGCGTGCTGTTCAGCACGACCGTGCCGTACATGGTGAGCTGATCCGCGTGAACCCGTGGAAAACACAACCCTGACGCGATGCAGCTCAACGCGAACTACGCCAATTGGTGAGGAATAACAACCACATGGCTACAGTACTCGTACTGTGTACTGCAGTCGAGTACTTTGCTGACCCCGCGTAGGGGCCTCAAGACGTGCTTCTTCTTCGCGGGTATCTCCTTCCCCCTCTGTGTCGCCTCGTTCTTCGTCATGCCGGACACGTCCAAGCGCACCCCGGCAGAGCTCGACGAGATGTTCGAGAAGAAGATCAGGCCTTGGCGGTGAGTCCATGGTCCACAGGTCACAACTACCAATCCGGAAGACACAAGCAATGCCCTTATTCATCTGGTGCTATCTCGAACCCAGCTGACCCTGAGCGTGTAGATTCCGCGCATACGTCACCGATGCGCAGAGAGCTCTGCAGGCCGAGAGGGAGAGGACGGGCGAGACCGACGCGGCGCAGCTGCAGAACAACATGGTCGGCAAGGCCTGAGTGCGAGGGGAGAGAGAGGCTGCATGGCGTGGCGGCTGTGGCGGCTGTGGCGAGGCATCAGCACTGTTCGTGAGGGTTGGTATGTGAGGAGCGGGGAGGAAAGCGCGTCTCGACGTTTGATACTCTAGAACAACGGGAAAGTCGGGTGAAGGCGAACGGGAGCCACTAGGCGAACGGGAGCCACTTCGAGAATACGGTATGAAAGGGAAATGGGGATTAGCCTGGCAACTTGGAGAGTCGTCCCAAGACGGGTCCCATGCATCTCGCGACCGCATCGTTCATGTCATGCCTCGCAGCCACGCCAAAGCTAACCGGCGCCACCTGCCACGACCGGCATTTCGCATGTCGCCCTTTGACCAAACTCCGTGCCCCCTTATTTCCACCCCTCACTTTTGATTCCGCTCCACTGCTCACCCGACCCACCGACCCACCCACTCCCGCTCTTCTCGCTGCATTCCTCTCTTTCCTTCTTTCTCCAACCCACACGCTCATAAACATCAATCAAGTGAGTAGAGCCAGTCATGACTCCACCACAACACGACATGACGGCTGTTCAATGTCCTCGCACGAGAGCTTCCGTTTGCGCTTTGAACGGTCTCGGACGCCGCTTTCGAGGCGCAGTCCGAGACCGTCCCGCGCCAGAAGCTCTCCAGACCTCCTCCCCGTCGGACCCGCCGCTGACCCCTGCTAGCATGCGTGAGAAGTGGCGCAAAAAGAGGATGAGGAAGCTGAGGCGAAGGAGGAGAAAGCTCAGAGCCAGATCCAAGTGAGTGTCCACCCCGTGGGCGTGGTGCGGTACGGAGCACTTGCTGACGGTGCCAAGGTAAACGACTCGCCGAGCCTACCATGATTCGCGATATTCTGCAGAACCGTCACTCAACTTCTCATTGCGGGCAAACCAACCAACGACTCTGCCAAGGGACGCTGCGAGGCGGATACGTGTCTGGAGTTGAGGGGGGGTGATCAAGGATGTGCGAGGCGGCGGTGGGCGAGGTCTTTCGTAGGGTCGTTTGAACACTCCAATCAAGCCCAACCAAACCAAGTCGCTTTGTGCGAGAGAAATGAATAGCGTTGAGGATGACCTGGCTGGGTTCGTGTCACTCCATCTGTCCATCTGAACTTGTCGTTGCTGTGGAGTTGCATTCGACATTCGACGACCTAAATTCTAGGCGACGCTGCATTGCCGCACCTCACCGTGGCGTCGGTGGAGGTCGTCCGCTGGCGATTTCCGTCCATTCAAAACGTGTCCTTGTTTATATTTCCCCTTCGGCTTTCGATACATCGTTGTTTCTGCCGCCCTCGCACGCTCTGCACGACGCGTAGGCTACCTGTACTACTCTGCAACAGCATCGCGAGAAGAGTATCGCCGATGGTGCGTCTTCATGGAGCTACTAGAGAAGCACCCCCCGCTGACAACAACATCCTCCGCTCAGCCTCCTGCTGCTCCCCACCCCGTCAGTATCTTACAACGGACTTCCACTCGCACTCGAATACCGCCCAAGACTGACAACCAGGAAGGACTCCTCGGCGAAGCGCCAGAAGTCCAACCTCGGCTCCGCGCTCAGGAAGCCGCCCGGACCGGACTATGAGAAGGGTGTTCGGTATTGGGACAACATCGACGCGACTGTCGATGGTGTTCTAGGCGGTTTCGGCAACGGGGTGAGTGTGGCCTGCGACGGTCCTCGATCAGCACATCCCTACCAGGAAATGGACGCGCACGTTGGTCGACATCGTTGACGAAGTGATCAGCCTGTGCCCCACGTCGAACAACTATCATCGCGACTCCTACTCTTATCGCTTCTCCCCCAACTGCACACCTTCCCGTCTCCTCTCACACCCCTTCCGCCATCGCCGGCACCTCATCGCCGTACAGTACTGGACGTCGGCGCGGGGATCGGCCGGGTGACGCGCCACGTCCTCCTTCCTCTATTTGACGACGTGGTGCTCGTCGAGCCGGTGAGCAAGTTCGTCTCGGAAGCGCACCGCGCCGCCGCCGCGGGCGAATGGCGGGATCTGCCGCGGGCAGGCAAACAGCCAGAAACGGAGGAGGGGACGGAGCAGTGGAAAGAGGCCCAGCGGAGGGTGGAGGAGAGTCAAGCTGGGAGGGGCAAGAGGGTGTGGTTCGTCAGAGGCGGGTTGCAGGGGTTTGACCCAAGATTGCCAGCCAAAGCGGGCGATGATCTGGGAGTGGTGGGCGACGCAAAGGTGGGAGAGGGTAGTGAGCTTGGTGACGCAGATGCCAGCGTGGTGTATGATACGTGAGTAGCCCAAGCGGGGAAGTGGGACTGGTGCGCGTCGCTGGAGAAGCTCGCTGACTTGAGTCAAAGCATTTGGTGCCAGTGGTGTCTCGGTGAGCCTGAGCCCATGTCGTCCATACGACTGTCATCACAACGCGGCTACATGAGACTGATGAGCGATCCCTCGTAGGCCACATGACCCACGCCGACCTCGTCACGTTCCTGCGTCGCTCGAGAGCCGCCCTTCGCGGATCATCGGGAGACGCCTCTATGTCCGAGGCCTCTGATGGGGGTTACGACTCGCTCATCTTCGTCAAGGAGAATGTGTGCGAGGATGGGCCCGACGGAAAGGCGGTGGAGTTCCTGGATGAGGAGGACTCGAGCCTGACACGGTGGGTTCAAGCGTGGACGACGGACTGGCTTCATGTCGGGCTCTCCTGATCCGGACGGGTCCTCTGGTCGTTCGACGCAGCGGCTGACGGATCAGGTCCAATGGCAAGTGGCTCGAGGTGTTCAAGGAGGCTGGACTCGAGGTGATCAAGGAGGAGGTGCAGGAAGGTATGCCCGACGAGCTGTTCATGGTCAAGACGTGAGTGATGGCCTGCTGTCCCCCGTCAAAGTTCGCCCCCGTTAACCAGTGTGCAGCTGGGCTTTGCGATGATCGATCTGCCGACCCGCAGGGATTGGCATTGGTGCAACCTGGACAGCAGTAGAGAAGGGACGATAGCAGTCTCATCCCATTCGGATAGCGATGTGACGGACCTTGTGGCGGCGAGCATGCACTGTTGATTCACACCCAGCCGGCCTTACCGCATACTCCATGCATGATGTGTGCACACGGGATCAAATCGTGTCTATCGGACTTAAGTCTGCCGAGCTCAACGCCGATACCCAACCTGCCTTGTGACAGAGTGCCACACTCGGAACTTCGGCGAAATGCTTCCGTCCCTGGCTGGTTTGCTGCCTCCTGCCTGCCTACGCTCAGTGTCTCGTCCTGCCTGCACTCGCTCGCTGCCTGCTCGAGTGGTTGAAGATTATCCTCTGTCCAAAGACCTTCTTCATCCATCGTTGGTCGGCCTCAAGACTTTTTCGGTGGGTCCAAGCTGCTCCGCCGTCTCCCATCCGCATATCGTAGCTGACGCTCTGCTCCTCCCTCCTCCGCCATACCCGCCCATTTGATCAATCCTGCACCACACGACCCATCCTCAATCTTGCACGGCCCCTACTCAGCCAACATGCCGTCCACCATCCCGATCGTCAAGAAGCGCACGAAGCACTTCAAGCGACACCAGTCGGACCGATACCATGGTGTCAAGGAGTCGTGGAGGAAGCCGAAGGGTATCGACAACAGGGTGCGTCGGGTTCTGCGGTCTGGCCATTTTGCGAGGTTGCGTCGGCTGGCTTGGTCCTGGGGGTGCGGGGCGGGGATGGGTATCGGAAGTTCAGGACGGTGCGAGGAAGACTGGTGTACGGCGGGCCTGAGTGAGGGACACCGTGGGCGGGAGGGTGCTATTCCGGCGGCGTTAAGCATGGGGGGGAAGAACGTCGGATGGGTGGCCCGAGAAGAAGTACTGGACGTGTGGATGCCATCGCAGAAGTCTACAGCCGTCCGTTCGCTCCCCGCTGACACGCCCAGGTCCGTCGTCGCTTCAAGGGCCAAATCCCGATGCCCAAGATCGGTTACGGCTCCAACAAGAAGACCCGTCACCTGCTCCCCTCCGGCCACAAGGAGCTCCTCGTCCACAACGTCTCCGAGCTCGACCTCCTCCTGATGCACAACAACAAGTACGCCGCGGCCGTCGCCCACGGCGTCTCGTCGAAGAAGCGGATCGAGATCATCGCCAGGGCCAAGGTGCTCGGTGTGAAGTGAGTGGGAGATGTCGATGTTGACACGAGCAAAACGAGCAAACCTGGAGAGGGGATGGAAGGATGGAGTGGCAGTGTGTCGTCCCAGAGGTGGCTCGAGGCGGACTCGAAGCGGACTTGGGGCAAACTCGTTGCAGTGCTGACGGATCATCAGGGTCACCAACGCCGCCGCCAAGCTGAGGACTGAGGAGGCCTAGATTGGGGTACGGGGTTCGCATGTATGACTTCATCCGACGCATCCGACGACTTGGATCGAAGCCGAGCCCAGCGCCGGTGACGTCGAGGCGGGCTGCTCGCGGTGTGAGGAATCAGCGAATCGTTTGCTCTGCGCGTCGACGTCGAGACGTTTCACCGTACTGGTCTGCTCCGCATACATCCGCTGACTGCCGCGCGTTGATCGTGCTGCTCGTGACGCTCTTGAAATCGAACTTACTGAATGACCTCGAGTGGGTTGAAGAATGCTCAGTCGGAAGGCTGGGCGAAGCTCATGGGGGGATCCGAACGAGAACGAGAACGAGAACGAGAACGAGAACGGAACCGAGATCGGGAACGGGAACCTGGCTCGTGAACATATGGGCAAAAGACATGTCCACGGACCGAAGTATCGCGGACATCGCTTCGATATCGACCCGCGGCTTCGCGACCTGTGACATCGCTCGCTCAGACTGACCACTGATCACTCGGTGTTCTGTCCGCCGTGTCTCTCTCCCTGCTGAGACCAATCTCGGGGTACTGGATGATGCTCGAGGGTATCGTCGCGTGGCTTTTCGCACGGCCTTGTTCGTCGTTGGTCCTTGGCTGCTGAGGTACTTCTGGAGAGGGTCACACGGATGGACGTGAGTTGTCTGTCCGTCGCGATCTTGGAATGAGGCCACGTGGACGGACGTCGAAGTGGTAGGTCCGGCAGAGGTGCCGACTTGAGCAACGAGACCGAGTCGGCACGACACGACGCGGCCCCGTACTCGATCTGTCGATCTCGACGGTGAATCACAGGGAGGTCGGAGTAGAGATCGCCAGCAAAGAGATGGTTCCCGCGCTCCCAGCCACGGCTGGAGATGAGGTGAGGTGAGGTGAGGTAATTCCCCCGCGAGGTGTTGCATCTGGTAGAGCTGCGTAGTGCTATTCATTCCGCGTATCTGAATGGGCAAGTACTCGGCCAGATCCTCGTCACAAGTACCCGTACGAGAACAAGTCATTAGTAGACGACGGCCGAGGCCCACGCGCACGCGCACGCGCACGCCCATGCCCATGCCTATACCTACTCTACTCAAGCCACCCCTTGATCTCCCCCTTGCTCAGCGCCGTCGCCCAATCTCCGCCCTCCCGAAACACGTCTCTGAAACTCTCCACGTTCTCCCCCTCGAGGTGGGCATACAGATGCGGGAATTCTGCACGAGCGCGCGTCAGCAGAGCTCTCACCTGCAGCAGGTCGCGCAGAAATGTGAAGAGAGTGACTGGTGCCGACCCACTCTCGTCGCCGTCCCCTTCCCACCTGATCCGCTTGAAGGCCCCCACCCGGTCCGTCTCCAGCCGGAGGAGCGTCACGGCGGGCACATCCGCGAAGAACCTTTCCAGCGTCTTCGGCACCTGTCCCCCCGTGGAGAGATGCACGAACCCATCCCGGTAGTCCAGCTCGGAGAGGAAGAAGGTGTGCGACGCCGGGATGGGGATCGGGAAGGTGAAGCGCGTGTCGACGGAGGAGTGCGGCTGGATCTTGTAGATCCACTTGGACGTGGTGGACATGGTGCTGAGCCTCCTGAGCGCCATGGACAGTTGCGGAGGACAAGTGTGAGCGACGACACGAGGCGAGACGAGACGAGAGGAATGGGATGGGTAAACACCTGAGCCAGTCCATGGAGAGTCAACGCCCACGATGATTGTCCGGGCCCTACAGGCACTGAAGTCACATCACGTCAGTGGCAGCGTGGCAGCCAGCTCAGGTCGTTTGGATCGGTACGTACGTCCGTTGCACATCGCTTTGTCCATATGCATATGCAATACAACCCAGTACTCGACGCTCGCGTCGAGCCAACGCATCCGTACGCACCTATGGGCGGGGGGGGCCATCCGAAGCCAGCCGAGACCAGCTCGCCAGCCCTAGCTTCCCACCTTGACCCGCTTCCCTCCCCTCTCCCAGTATCCCTCGGCTTTACCTTCCTCTCCGCTCTCATACTTCCACTCATCCTCCCCCCCGTCCTCGTCCCCTTCCCTTTCCTCAGCCTCGTCTCCGTCCTCCACAATGACGATCTCCTCCTCGCTCGCATATAGATACTCTCCGACTTTTCCTGCGCCGCCCGCATCCCGGCCGGCCGCAGACACGGACAGCGAGACGGAGTTCCTCCTTACCGACAACGACGCCGACGCTAACGTCGACGCCTTGCGTTTCGCCTGCTTCTCGAGCTTGACCATCGCCGCGTCAGACGCTTCCTTGGCTTTCACCTTGCACACCTCTACAGGCACGCCAGCCGACAAGAGGACGTCGATCCAGACCTGCGCGAGGCGAGTCAGCGGTTGCTCTCGTCCAGCAATCACACCGACAAACGTTCGAAATCAGTTCGTTTGTTCGTTGGAAGTCGCTCGCTCACCTTTTGCGTCTCCGACAAGCTGTCCCCTGGACCTTTCACCTCTACGAACCTCGCCTCTCGCGACTCAAAGTTCCACACGCTGTTTCCGTGTCAGCAACGCGCTTCACCCCTGGTTTAGTCCAGACCCAGGCTCCAGGCTCCAGGCGCTGGCGGCGAGTCACTCACATCAGATCCGGCACGCCGCTGACCCGGTGCCTATACTCCTCGGCCAGCATCCTGCAAATGCCACTCATAGCCCTCCCTCCGATGCACTGTATCAACTCCTCCAGGTCCTCCTTCCCATACTCCCAATTCACGCCCACCGCCCACGTCTGGCGCGCCCGCTCGCGGTCGTCCGCCTCGCGCAGCATCTCAAGCGCAAGTCTGGTCTTGCACATGTCGAGGAGACGTCGTTCGAGCAGGTCGGAACGGGCCGGGGCGAACGTGTCTTCCCCGAGATCGAGAGGGGCGGTTTGATACGGCGTCTCGAAAGCGCCGGGGAGTGGGTGGAAGAGCACCGGCCAGAGCAATAACGCGAAAAGTGTCGTGAGGATGGAACCTTCGGAATGGTACCTGGCGGGTAAGCCGCTTCGTCGCATCAATGCCAAAGCCGTGCTCACCCCTTGTACCCCTTCTTTTCCCACCACTCGAGCACCCACCCTTCCACCGTCACCTCACCGTCTCTCCCCACCCACACGCTCTTACCGACCTGCTGAACCCCCCCTCGACCCACATCCGCGTCTTCATCCAGCTCCATCTCCCCCGCCGCCCCGCGGTCCCTCAGGCTCTCCGACCGGCCTCGTACCTTTGGCTGGCCCATGTTCTCCCGGACTCGCGGCGCGGTAAGCTCGCGGGTTTCGCACTTGAGCAGCTCGGCGTGCGATATGTGTCGTTCGTCTGTGGGGAGGTCGAGTTTGTTCTCCAGGCGAGTGAGCCGGCGGGAGAGAGAAGGGCGGTAGACTGCGCAGCGTTTACGTGAGCGGCCATTCAACAGCCATTGCAGCAAAATCCAGGGCAGCGCAAGACAATGCAGCGAGAGCCAATGCAGCGCAAGACAATGCAGCGGCAGCCACTGCAACGGTGCCTTCGGAAACCACTCACTGAGGTGCGTATCCTCATCGAGGAGACCGTCGATGCACACCTGTGTCGCCTCACGACACTTCGCCTCCTTCTCCTCGGGACTGGCATTGTAGTGATTCATCAATACGAGAGCGAGTCGCTCGTACCACGCGCTGCCAAGTCAGCAAAAGAAGGATGCAGTACAGGTTTCGCCGCCTCGTCGACGTGCACGTGCAGACCACTCACCCCCGCTTGCTCCTTCGCCAACGACGCTGGCTGAGCAGAGCGCGAAGCACGAGACATTCGCGGTCGTACTCGTGCAGCACGCCCAATGCGGTTGCCGCCTAAGCGTGTGTTCGTCAGTGAGGACTCCAATCCGCATTGTGTAGGTCCCTTACCTTGTATACGATTCGGGTCAATACGTGACCTGTGAGTTGTCAGTGTCGGGCAGAACGTTCTGCAGATGGGTATCTGGCGAGTCTAGCGGTGCTGGCGCCGCTGTATGCGCCGTATAGACAACCCGCACTGACCTGTCTTGAATCTATCGCCAACCAACCCCCCTTGTTGATCCTTGGCATCCACGGCCGCTGCTCCTTGACCCTGCACCAATTCACTCCATACGGGCCACACTCCCTCCCAAACTCTCTTGACGATCTTTGCGCCCTCCACCCTGTTCGGTGCTTCCCTTCTCACTCCAAATCCTGGAGCCGGATTCTTCCTCTGTTCCTGCCACGTATCCCCCAGTGCGTCCGCGACGACTGCCTCCCAGTGCACGGCCCGCTCCCACGTGAGGAGCTCGGGCCTGTCTCGCCAGATGGTGGACCGGGTCGGGGGGCCGTAGTCCGGATAACGCCGCTTGCGGGATGTGACCAGTATAGACGGGAGCATGAGAGAGGACGACGAGGCGGTGACGGGTGGGATGCGGGTGAAGATGAGGTTGACGCGTGCGACCAGCGCGTGGAGTTCCGGAGTGAGCTGGAGGGCGTGACCGCCGATAAGCGGGAGGAGTTGCGCGACGAGGAGACCCTCCGAGGTGATTCGTCCAGAAGGAGATGGGGAGAACGGCAAGGTGCGCTGAGCTTGCCGTTCACGACTCTTGCCCTTGCCCTTGGCAGGCGCGAAACCCAGCACTGTCTGCTTCTTTGCCGCGCCACGGAGCGCCTCGGTGACCGCCTCCCGATTGGCGAGGAGAGAAGGAGGTATCTTTCGAGCCTTGGCGACTCGCCGGAGATCCTCGGCAGAGATGCACGACATGATCTCGTCGAGGCTCAGTGTCGTTTCGTTCCGCGCCAGCACGGTGATCGGCAAAGCCTCCCGAGGGGTGAGTGAGAATTCCTCGGCGAAATCGGCGTGAGCCGCGTGAGGTGGAGGCGCTGATTGCAATGAAGCTGACGCTGACGGTATCGGTGCTGCTGCTCGCGACGAAGCCTCCGAGGAGATCGAGGTGTTCGAGACGGACCGGCCGCCCACGGGTCGTTCAGGCGGTGGCGAGTCGACGACCTCGCCATCCTCGTCGAGCTCTACACGATTGACTTTGGCAGCCCACAGACTCTCTCGAATCGCTTCGGCCAGAGCCGGATCGGCTCTTTCCTCCTCTGGCGACAACCCGGTCGGCAGATCCGCCCATGGTCTGTCGCTCGCGCGTCGCTTGCCCTTGGCCTTGGCGGATAGTGGCGTGGGGTAGGGATCGCTACGCGAACGCGCAGGAGCTGGCGTCGGCGTCGCGGGGTGTACAACTGCGTTCGACGAAGTGGACGAAATGGGCGGTTTCGCCGTGACGCTCCGAGTCGGAGGATCCTGCGCTGCGATGTCCGCTGGCACGGGTAGCGAGTGGGAGAGCGTCCGCATAGCTCGCTTGACCCCTTCGTCCCCCAGCTCTGTGGAGTATGCCCCTGACAACGAGGTGTAGGGAAATATCCTGCCCGGTCGCCGGAGAAGCAGGCGGGTGAGCAAGTAAAGCGGCTCGTCTGGGCGGGTGTCAGCGGACATGGCTTTAGCCTATCTATGTACGACTCACATGGCAGACCGATGATGTGCCTCAGCACCCACAGTTCACGCGCAGTGAACAGGTACGACTCGGACTCGAGCACGGTGTCGATCATCTCTCCACGGCGAGTCAGTGGCCTGATCAGATATACCTGACACAGGTCGCAGCTGCATCTCATCCGCCAGAGCTGGTTGAAGGCAGAGAGAGACGTCTGCTGACTCACCTTGGAACAGCCTCACATACATTGATATCCTCACTTGGTCTTCGCCCTCGTCCACATAGACTACGGCCTCCTGCGCCTCCTTCCCTCTGCCCTTGGCCTTGGCGGCTCCCTTGCTCTTCACCCCCACATAGTCGCTCGATGCGCTCTCGTTCTCCTCCGGCGTGCCGTCGGGGCTCACCGGCAGCTTGCCCGCGGAGGTGAGTGGGGGGACGGTGAAGCTGGGTGGGGGAGGGGACGAGTTCATCGCTGGTATGGGGATTGTGCGCGAGGGGGAGGGGAGGGGGAAAGAAGACAGACCGGCCGGAGTCGCGACTGTGGCCTCGAGAGTGCTGTGTGTCTATGGCATGTGCGATACTTTGGGCCTGGCAATGGTGTTGTGGAGAGTGAATCAATTCTGTCCATCTACTGTAAATTAGTGTTGTCGCTGTGGTGGACGCGCCCGGCAATGTCACGCGCGCCGAAACACAGTGAGCCTGACGTTGGCGCCCCTGGCCAGCCACTCGACTGCTCATTTCAGGCAGAACTCCTCTCCATCCATGTCGCTCGGAACAGCGCCCAATTCCTCAACATTCATCGCATTGTAACGTCCACTCTGACAACACGCCGCAAGCCAGCCTCATCATGCTGCGAGTCACTCGGCCACTCTTCTCCGCGCTCCAGTGAGTGGTCTTCCGCCTTTGACCTCGGATTGCTGCGTCGAGAACCGCGTGCGATTGCTGCTCGTCGTTCCCTCCCCGATCTGCTCTCATACCCCTCTCACTCCACACCATCTCGCCAAGTCACCGAGATTCGTCTCCTCCTGCTGCGGGAGATGAAGATGGACAGAGGATAGAACCGGTCCACAGGCTGGCGGTCCCTGTCAATACTTGTGTCACTCACGCCTGCAGACCCCTCAAAGCCTCCACGGGCATTACCGGCCTTGCCGTGCACCCCGACCCCCTCCCCGCCCTGAAATCCACCTACACCTCGACGCTCTCCCTCCTCTCCTCCCTCCCGGCCACATCAGTCTACCGCCAAGCCACAGAGGCTATTACGAAGCACCGTCTGGCCCTCGTCGACGGCGCGAACGGGGACATCGCGGCCGCGGAGAAGTCCCTCGGGAACCAGGTCGAGGTCGCCATCGAGGAGGCCAAGGACGAGGAGAAGTTGGTTGGCAAGATGATCGAGTGGAAGGCGTGAGTGCGGATCGCGCGTTTCAGTTGGGTCGGGTCGGATGGATCGGATCGTCGCTCCGCGTGTCCGCCTACCTCTGCGCAGGCGGATGGGGGTTGACAATGACAACGTCCGGATGTCCGGTTCGTGGGCACGTTGGGACAAGGCGTGGGAGGGGTAGATCCCCCCTCTTCCTATCCTCCGAGTCTTGTATTATTACCCGCGACTTCGTTCGAAAGCCTTCTTACACCACTCGTCTCCTGGTTCCGGCGGGAGGTCTCAGTTTCACCTACTCGTATAAACCTTGGTTGTCGTCGTCCGCTGGGCCCGCTGACCCCGCTTAGATGGGAGAACCTCGAGACACCCGCGCCAGAAGGCCAGTGGCGCTACTTCGACCCGAACACGGAGTAGACGGAGTAGATGAGCACGGAAGCACGGAGGAGAGGGGCACGGGGTAGACAGCGCAGTCGTCATCCACAGGAGATGCATCGGGTGAAAGCACGATGCGAACGAGGCGGTACTAATACTACTGATATCATGACAGCGTGAGGTCGTGAAAACACGAGGACGTGAGATGGGAATGAGGGGAACGACGGAATAGGCAAGCTGCTTGTCCTCCGAGTGAGATTGATGTGCGGAGCTCGCCCTGCGCTGGGAATCGGCTCCTCCCAGCTCCTCTTTGACTGATGCGCACGCGTACATCTCCTGGGACTGGACTCTCACGCTTTCGCCCTCACGCCTACACGCAATATCGCGCTCTCTCTCATCCTCGCTCTCTCTCATCCTCGCTCTCTCACACTCTCGCTCACTCTCGCTCTCGCTCACCCTCGCTCTCTCTCATCCTCGCTCTCTCTCACTCTCGCTCTCACTCGCTCTCTCTCATCCTCGCTCTCTCTCACTCTCGCTCACTCTCGCTCTCGCTCGCTCTCTCTCACTCCCGCTCTCTCTCGCTCGCCGTGTCCGCTACTATATTCTCCAGGCCCAGCATGGTGCGTCTTCGCTTGAACCGCGCTGCTGAATGCCGGATCGCGCAAACCCCCTATTCGAGACACGGGAGCATCCCTCGCCGTGCTTGTGGAGATGCGGTCGACGTTCACCCAGCACCTTGGCACAAAATACCGTAGTCTCGTCGACTGCTGCAATTAGTTGCGACTGCTGTTGCGCAATTCTCCAAGGATCACGCCCCGCCAGGCCGTGTCACCCCGAACAGTATCCCAATACTATACATGAAATGTGGCATGTGATGTGTGCAATGTGCTCAAAGTCCTACTCGACTCGATTAGACTTCCGACTTTGTTCAATTCGGACGTCTTGTCGGACGACGAACGACGGTAGCGTGCGTATCTATTGTAACAGTTCTATGACCTCTCGACTTTGCTCGCCCGCTTCTTCTTCTCCATGTACTCTACGTAGCCGTACCATCCCTACGGCGAGTCAGCGCTGGCCGAATCGTCCCGCTTCGCGCCGCGGCACCGACTCGGACCCAATGGATAGGATGAGAGAACCGAATAAACCACTCACCCCTCCGACCAGCGTGAGGAAGATGCCGATACCGTTCGTGAAAGTGATCGACAGGTCAAAGAGGAACACGGCCAGCGCGATCGTCATGACTTGCTTGCAGCTGTGGAATTTGGTATCAGCGTGGGTCGATCCGACGGAACTGTCAGGACGGAGGGCGGAGACGCTCTGCTCACTTTGCCGACACGGTCATGGTCAATGCCCCCGCCTTCTTGTTGGCGGTGAACGAGACGATGTTGAGTCCACACGCGATCGCGCCGTTAATGAGCAACGCCACGGCCTTGCCCTGGGTCATCTGCGTCGCGCCGTAGTGCCTCACGCGCTCGAGCTCGCCAGTGTACCACCCGTACGCGACGCACTGGATGAACGCGAGGGGCGACATGCGCATGAGCAGGTCGAGTGGGTGGAGCTTGAGCCGACCGCCCCCTCCCGTCTGGATCACGTTCGTCACCACCGTCTTGAGCGCGGCGAGGAAGGTGCCGAGGAGAGTGAGAATGAGACCCCAAGCGGTGAAGTAGTAGTCCCCATATGTGGCGAACCCGACTCCGGCAACGACCGGCAGGAGCGAAACCAGCTTCATCATCGTGAACCGCGTCCGCAGGACCATCGCCGAGATGAGGATGGTGAAGACGGGAGTCGATGCCCGCACGACCTGGTGGAACGGCACGGTCACGAGTTGGAGCGAGATGTTGCTGACGGCGATGTTGATCGTGTAGAGGACGGAGAACGCGGCGAGGACGAGCGACTCCTTCTGCGTGAGACGGGCGGGGACAAACGCGCCCCGCTCGAGCGCAAAGTAGCACCCGGCGCATCCCGACAGCGCGTGCAGTCCGGTGAGGGTCTAGATCGGGAGCAAGTCAGCCCGGCACTGGTACTCGCACCTGCACAGAAGACGTAGTATCACTCACATAAGGGAAAGGGAAGCTGACGAGGACCATCTTGTTGAAGAGGGTCAGGCCGAGGTTAAAGATAAAGTACAGGATCAACCAGTACGCCGTGCTGTCCGAGAACTTTTGCTTCGACGTGGCGACGGCTCCGTAGTCCTTGTAGCTACCCGTGGCCTGGTTGATGGGGTGAAACGAGTTGTGCGCGTGGGCGGGCGGGTGCGACGCGGGCGACGCGTTTCTCGCCCGCGCACCGCCGGGCATCTCATACGACGACTTGTCAAAGTTGACGTGCACGCCGAGACCGAGTCCGACGGGGTTGGGTCGGATCGACGGCTCCTTCTTCCCGTCCGCGGCGGGACTGTTTGGAAGTCCGCCGGCTTCCCGGGTGAACGGGTATTGGGAGAACGAGTCGGATCGGAGTGTCGGGGAGACGACGCGCTCGCGGGGGCCACCGTTGTTGTGCGACACGTACGAGGCGGACGAGCTGAATGCCGAGTTCAGAGGCGGTTGGGGCGAAGTCGAGCGGGGACGCTGGGGCGGGATGGCGTATGGTTGAGAGAGGGATAGGGATTGGGGTTGAGGTTGAGGTTGGGAATGAGGTTGGGATGGCGGCGCGTCGTAGGGAGTTTGCAAAGCGTACGGGTATTCGTTCAACGAGGTGTGCCAGTCGGCCGAGGATGAAGTCGAATGGGTTGATCGAGCGGAATGGGTGCGCTGCATGTCAAGCGCATCGAGCTGCTTGAAGTGGAACGCGGACAGGGCGGCCTTGTCCGAGGGGTGCTGCAGCCTGATCCGCTCGTCGTCGCTTGTCGCTTCCAACTCGGATACGACGGATGGTCGTGCCGAGCTCAGAGGTGTGCGGAGCATGGGACCGTCCTCTGACGAGGCCGGGGATCCGTCAGAGGTGAGCCGGTCGGAGAGGGACATGGCGAGCGAACCGACGGGGATGGGGGGCGGAGCAGAGTGGGTGGGACCCGACATGGAGACAGCGCCGGTGCCAGCGCCGGTGCCAATGGCAGTGGCAGTGGCAGTGGCCGCCTTGAGCGGGGCAAAGGCCGTGGTGTCTGAAGGAGGGGTCGCGGGCGGGGAGTCGGGAGTGGCCGACTGTTGTCGATACGGCGCGAGCGAGAGGTTGGCGGTGGCCATGGGTGAGACCGGTGTGGGCGGTGACGACGATGTGGGTGGAAAGGAGTTGACGGAAATGTTGAGCTGAAGCGTGGTTGGCGAGAGTGGACGATACGGATCAGATCAACGGTGGTGTTGACGGTAAGTGCACCAATGGGATGAGTGGACGACGCAAGAATGAAAGGATGAAAATAGGGGGGGCGAGGAGTGGTGTCGTTGTACCGTCTCGGTGTCGATCACAAATACCGTACGCCGACGGCCCGTACGCCGTGCGCCTCTGCCTCTGCGTTGAATACGGTTCGCTCCCGCCTGCGGGAACGTCGACGGGAGGGGGGTGAGACTGCCTTTGGGCGTGCTGCGATGTCGAGTGGGGGCAGAGAGGGAGAGAGGAAGAGATGGATAGTGAGTGAGATAGTGAGCGAGTGAGCGAGTGATAGAGAGTGGTCGAGGAATGGCCGGTGGAGTGGGTGAAACACCTTGTCCTTCGTTTTCGGACACCTGACGCACCCCGACGTGTCGACATCCTCAGGGACAAGGTTCCGATTCAGGGTCCGGGCACCAGCCACGCGGTCCGCCACGCACTCCATTCCTCGGCTCTGATGCCGTGCCCGCGTCCGTGTCCCCGTATCCGGGCGGCGTGCCTGGGATCAGCACGCAACGAGCCCCTTTCCTGACTGACGTGGTAGTCGGGCGACCACTCGGTTTTTTTGACTCTAGAGTAGTCACTACTTAGTGCATGGTGACACCGCACTGAACGTGAGCCAACTTTGCCTAGTCTCCAAGCCAAGCGACTCACCACTCACCACTGCCCGCTCCCACGTCCCCGTCGACACCATTTGCCTCTCGCAAACCGTTCTGCCGAGCACACCGAGCACACCGAGCACACCGCGCACGCCGAGCACGCCGAGGAATCGCGTCGCTCGTCGCGTCTCGGAAGACACCGCAGCCCGCGAACCGTCCGACGTGCGGTGGCGTCCGTGGCGTCCGTGGCGCCGGTAAGGTGTCGTTCGACCCGTATCCGGTGTACGAGACGTCGAGAACAAGCTCCTTTGCCCGACCGGGGCCGTGGCAAGCATGGACAAGTACGCCCGAGGCCTGCCTCTGCAAGCGCTACTAAACTTCCACGTGCGGGCCAGAACCCCCACCCCCGTCGCGCGGCGTGACGTTGGGTTTTCGTGGCGCTGGAAAAGGCGGCTCCGGCTGCGGCTGCGGTGCCGAAGCTGGAATTCCGGCGCTAGCGATCGTTTCAGCCGCGCCAGCGGCGCGCGATGTCGCGATGTCTCGAGGTTTTGAAGTCTTGATGTCGATGTCTCGGCGCTCGAGACGGGTTTGGACTGGACTGTGGCAGGGTGCGGTGTAAGTGCAAAGGTCCGTAACTCCGACTCATGTCCAAGCCGCCGCCGTAGCGTGGGACTTTGTTCTTGTACAGCCGATATAGGGAGGAGGGAATCTTGCTCCTGTGCGCGGTTTCGAGACACGCCTCGTCTGGAGGTGGCAAGGGACTAAGGACTCCTTTCCAGCTTATGGGATGGGTCAAGACTCCACTATAGAGCGGTAGGGGCGTTACGGCGGAGCGAATTGCACCCATCAAGCATAGAAGAGTAACTTACACGTGCCGGAGGCGGCGTGTTCGGCGTAAGAGACGCACACTCTATCGAATGGGCCTGTGAATACCACTCAAGGACCTTGCCCACGAGTACGCGAAAACGTGAAAACGGTGGAAAGGTGGACAACTACGCAGAAGCTGTCTCACCAGGCCGTACATTTGCTAACGGGCTCGATCAAAATCCCGCTCAAGGGAGCGGTGGCCGTTGCGGTTGACTACGACCCCTCGCGCTTTCCCAGGAGACGGGAAGCAGCTCAGGCAGAACACGCAGGCAAGCAGTCCACGCGGGCATGCTGCCTCGGCTCGTCTCCCTGGGGCCGACTGGATCGCCCGAAATACTCATACTCGGCTTCGTGTCGTTGTGTACAATACCCATCGCATGCTTTCTGGACTCACAGTACCCATCGCATGTTTCGACCGCTTACCGCTCGATATATCGACGTCTCCGGGTGGCCGGCTTCGAGGGCGTGCGTCGCCAACCCTCGGGACAACCAGTAGACACTCTCGTCGAGGTCTCTGTGACTCCTCAGGATGTTCACGGGGGGCTCATCGTTCAGACGACTAGACATACCTCGTCGAGGACTCGCCTGCCAGCTTGTACCCGTCTCAGCGACGACACCCAGATCCTCCTGGAATCCTCCTGGCTGATCAGACCGAGTGTCTTGGAGGGTGTCAAAACTGGAGGGAGGCCGGAGGGAGCTCGCACCGCTGGTACCCGCTGATTACGCCCAGATCGGTCTTGCCTTGTCCAGATACGAACGGTTAATCTGTTTCCATATCGCACGCCGTCGTGTACTCGTACTGCGACAACCCTACCCGACAACGATACCCACTATCACTGAGTCTGACTACCACGTGCACGTGTGTGCTGTACCAGATACCGATCTCCTCTGCTACTGGCATGTACCTGTACTCATACTATATGCTGTACCACTCGTATCTCTTGTCATGCTCCGCTGAGCCCCTCTGCTCTGACTGATCCCCCCTATCCTCCGGATACTCTGTTCCCTTGTACTGGAACACTAATAATCCCGTGAGATCATGCTCACTCGTCTCGTTGAGACACGCTTGCTCGCCGCTCAGCGCTCAGCGTTACATCTTCCCCTTGGCCGGCAACCCCACGGGCACCTCTGGAACACGGTTGTTGAACCCCGGTCGGCCCCGGCGGAGGTACCGCTCCATCCCCGGAGCGAGACCGACGGGGATGGTGTCCTCTGGAGGGTGGGGACGGTGGTCGCCGTCGTCCTGCGGCTTCAGCGGGGCGCGGGGTGTAACGCGACGAGGCGATTGGGAGTGCAAAGGAGCCAAAGGACCCTGCAGCACCCAGTGATGCGAAGTCACGTCGTAGTACACAATGATGCGAAGTCACGTCGTGGTCGGACTCACAAAGATCACCTCGCCATCCTTCAACACCGCGTCTCGAAACTGCCCAGCATCAGCTCTGCTCAGCGCCATGCACGCCGAAGCCACATCTCGCCCGCCCTCGCCCCGCCCCGCTCTACCTTCCCTTCGCCCGTACCACCCCGCCCCGGCTTCTTTTTGCCCACAGCTCATCTCGACGGTGCTCTCCGACACGGGACCGTCGGGACCGTCGGGATCATCGGGATCGCCCGGATCGTCAGATGCGTAGCCGACTTACGCTCCAATCCCTCTCAACGCCGTTGTCAAGATAATCCGCTCTTCCCAACCACACGGGTTCCCACTCTGCCACTCCGCACGCCACGAGCGCTGTCTCCTCCGTGTCGTCGTCGTCGTCGTTGTCGTTGTCGTTCGAGTCATCCGCATCCAACACTCCATCCATCTCCATGACCATCTTCGTCTCCGTCCCGTCCCCATTCTCATCCGCTCTCAACTCTCCGTCGACCTGGGCTCGGGGGTCCTTATTCTCCCCACTCGGGGCTCGACTCGGGGTTCTGTTCGCGGAGCTCAGACCCGCGTTGTCACCACCCTTCGCGCTGGAAAGCGCAAGCAGACCCGACGCCGCTGCGAGCGACGAAGTGGATCTGGAGGTGTGCAAATCGCGCAGAGAGTGCTCGCCTGCTTCACCCGTAACCGCCGCTATGCCAGGAGCCGGACCGTCGGGCTTGATGTCGGAAGGAAAGATACGCGTCGGAGGGCGCTTGCGCCGGTACAGAGAGCACGAGCAGCAGCCCGCCGAGACGGAGAGGTTCTTGTCTCCCGTCAACTGGGGGTGTCAGCGGGTACACTTGGGTGGTGCGGGCGGTGCGGGCGGTGCGGGGAGATGCGGAAGGGTCATCATGGATCTCAGTCTTGGTCTCGGTCTCGAATTCTCCGCCCCCTTCTCCGCTGCAGCGAGGGCTGCCTCACACCGCGACCCGCCCCGGGTCCATGAAGGTTGGTGGGACATTTTGTGACGGTGTCTCGATTTGACAGTGTCTCGATCAAATCGAGGAAAGTCGAGACACTCATGGAGCATCCACCGAGTCACCCCGGTCAGAGGACTGCGTCTCATGACAAGGGCAGGGACGTGCCCAAATGGGTGTCCGTACGCGCCGACCCATCTCCACGGGAGCAATCCACCTCCTCTCGTTCTCAAGTTTGGCCGCGATCCAAGTCCAGCCTCCGCTTTCCACACGACTGCAGAAATAACCTCAAGGGAGCCACCGCGCCACGCCGCACTCACCGCTCTGCCCAGCGCAATCACGCTCGCCGCATGCGCAAAGACCACGACCGTTCTCAGACCCATATCCTCCGCCCGGCTCGTCCAGGCCTCGACGAACAGGTCCGCCCTGTCCTGGAGGTCCCGGAGGGTCTCGCCCCGGCGCGAGGGGAAGAGGGTGGAGGTGTAGCCCTCGTCTATTCGGTCTGGGAACAACAGAGAGAGGTGGGAAGGGTCGGCCGGACGGGGATGGAGGCCGGTAGAGGGCCTGACGGGGGAGTACCTGGCGTGATCAGCGGGGAATGGGATGGAACGGGATTGGGCATGGGGTCACGTCAAGCCACGCCACGCCGCGCCGCACTGCACTCAGCGATACGGGTACAGTGGGGTTGTGATGTGGGCAGCCGTAGGTAGGTCGGGTAGCATGGAGGATCCGAGCGACAAGGCTTGGCTTCAGTGATGCGCAAAGCGCATGAACATCGGGCCTCTGCCCTGAACCCGCAGCCAGCAGCGACGCCAAGCACACAATGGCGAGTCACCAACGGAAAGACGAGGAGGAGACCACGCAGCACCACTTCACTCACCACTCCATCACGCCATGCTCCAGCAGCAATCCCCCGCCCTCCGTCGCATCTTTCCCCTCTTCGCCATCGCCATTGCCGGCGTGTCCGCCCTTCCCCGCACCCCTCACGCCCCGGAGCGCCTCGCTGGTCGGCACGGCCGTCTCGATACATCGGTAGAAAGGGGACGAGAATACGCGTTCGGGCACGGGATACGGCGCGAGCGCAGAGGGCGAGGAGAGGAACGAGGCGAGGCGGAGCGCCTGGGTCGTGCCGTATGCTGCGAGCTGGGGCGAGAGGGGCATGATCAGCTCGACTCGGGCGATCGGGGGTTGTTGGGCCGATGGTCCGGTCCGATAAGAGAACGGCGGGGAGGTGGGGCAGTGTGGAAGAGGACCACTCACAGGTGGATCTCGAGGCATGCCGGTGGGACCGGTCTTGATACTCGGATCGACCCAGTTGGACCTGCACGGGGCATCAGACCGGCTCTGGTTTCTCCTTTCTGGATATTGCGTTCAAGACTCTGGATCCTCATTTCTGGGATCTGTATGCTGGCTCTGGCTCTGGCTCTGATTCCAGGCCTGGTTCTCTTTACCGGCCTGGTCCGCAAGCCGAGAAGAGACCGCCGGACCCACCTGAACCCATGACGGGCAACATATATCCACTCGAGCATCGGTGGTCACGCGGCAATACTGTACACTAAGCACTGGAGAGCGAATGCTTGCGGTAAGATTCGACTCGAGGCGATGTGAGGCTCAAGGCTGAGTTGAGACCTGAGATCGCCGATCGGAGGCTCGAGGCTGAAGTTGGGACAGGCGCAGTGGAGTGTTGATGGCCCCGGAGCTCCGGTCCGATCGATGTGGGCGGTGTGGAGGGGTTTGTATGACAAGTACAGGATTCACAAGCTGCGATGCCGGGGGCCGTATGCACAGAGCCGATACCTATGCACAGAGAGACAGAGAGATAGAGAGAAGCAAGGAATGTGGAGTATGGCACAAAGTGGATTCTCTTGCGTTCAGAGTGGATTCGCTCGCCGATGCGGGCGTTCCTGACGGTTGGCGGTAACAGCCGCGAACCGGATGCAACGCTGATCATTCTGAAGACGACTTTCGAGTCGTGTTTCAAGGCGGACTGTAAGTCGTTTACAGCACATGCACGTGTTTGTTTCGGAGCCTGCTCAACACCCAGAACCCCGAGCCCGCTCGTAAATCACATGCATGCCCCCGAAGAGACTCTACACCCTACACCCCGCACCCCGCGCTACGCCTAGTAACCGGCAGCGACGAGGACGTCCGACTTGGGGACCGACGCCTCGGCCTTGGCCCTGATCTTGAGCGCGGCCTGCTTGCGCTCGTGGTACGCCTGACCCTTGACCTTCCTCTTCTCCTCGAGCCTGTCGACGACGTCCCTGTAGCCCCAGCCGACCTCGTGCGAGACGCGCTTGAGGGTGCAGTACTTCCTGCCGGGCTTGAGGCGGAGCACACGGAGAGCAGAGGGCACGACCATCTTCTTGACCTTGTCCTGGGCCGGGGGGACGCCCTCGAACAGAGACAGACGCTTGAGCGCGGCGGCACCACGGGCGGTCTTGTGCGGGACCATACCGCGGATGGCCTTGAACAGGATCCGGGAAGGAGCACGGTGGTGGAAGGGACCCGACTTCTTGGGGTTGACAATGTGGCGTTCTGCGGGGTCAGCGGGGTGCGGTTCATGCGGGATTCGATTCGTGCAGAGCGACATGAAGAATGAAAGAGGTGTGAGGATGAGAAGATGGATGTGACGCTGGACTGCCCAGAACCAAGGAATGAAATGATAGCGCGGTGGGCAAGGCAACGCCTGATGTACGAAGCCCGTGGAGCCCGGGGAGAGACCCTCAACAACGATATCTGCTTCGTGTATCCCGTCGCGACACACTCGCAACGACCCTTGCCCTTCCCATCCGGCCACTTGGTCACTCGGTGAAGCAGTACGGCACCGCCGACTCACTGTGCAGGTAGTTGTGGTACTTGAGCTTGTTCCGGAAGAACGAGCCCGAGATGTTGATCTCCTCGCATCGAACGACGGTGACCTTCTGGCCGGAGAGGATCTGGGAGGTGGTGTCAGCACATGACCACAGTTCGCCAGGACATCCACGCCGTCCTCGACTCGGGCCGCAGCGCAGATCCAGTACGACCTCCAACACTCCTCTTCTGATCTTCTGATTTCAACGCTCTCCGATCGAAACGGCGTTTCCCCCAACTCGTTCACACCCTCCGAGTCCTGTTCCCCAAGTTCCGCCTCCCCCTCTTCCAAACCCTCTCGCCTTGGTCGCCTCCCTCCCCGCCAAAACTTTCTCCACTTTCGACCCAACTAACCTGCTTCGAGATGACCGAGGCGAGACGACCGAGGAGGTGCGCCTTGCCGTCGATGACGACGGGTTGCGAGGAGAAGGTGGACATCTGTGGTGTATACGAGGGCGCGGTGAGATGGAGTTGTCGGGTGGATACGAATTTCGGTGGTTTGGTCGAAAGCGAGCGATCGGGAGAGAACGGTGAATTCGATGGGGTGGTGCGTGGTCGGAATGGGAGGATGTATCCGTCAGCTCTGCGTCTGTTACTTGTAGCGACGTCGGACCCACCGTGATCACACCGAGATTTTGATGGCTGAAGAGGAGAGCGGAGTTGGACTTGCAGGAAGTGAAGACTGTCGCTGCACCACCGAGCGAGCGAGCGACACCAGAGGCAGCCTGGGCAGGCAGAGACGGGGGCAAGGACCACAGAACGGGACTCTGTAATACCGCGGCGGTAAAACAATGTGGCACTGACCCGCGGGTGATCACCGGCGCTCTGCCATCGGCTTTTGTCTTAACACCGATGCCATCGGGTGGCGGGTTATGAGCGGCTATAGCACTCGCGGTTGAGAGTGGCAGTTCCCGAATGTGGCGGTGAGTGGGTGGGTCAGCCGTGCCTGGTTTTCCCGATGGCCCCTGCGCTCTCGCCCTGGGGGGATGCCACCTGAGCAGGTGGTCAAGGGCCATGAGCCACCCAACAGGGTCCGGGTGGGTGCCCGGTAGCTTTCGCGGGCATCCCTTAGCCGGTGTGATTGGTGTGATGGGGTCGGGCTCTCTTGCCGTGCGGGGCAACTCGGCTGTGGTGCTTTTCCCCCCGTGTGTGCTCGGCGGGCGTGGGGTACATCCGAAGCCACGTACAATGTATTGCTTCCTTCTTCTCTCTCCCCCTTGGCATTCTTTCATTGGCTCTTTCGCATTCGATCCCGTGCAGACCGGCCGCAGCGCGGTGCGACAACACCGCCGTCAGCAATCGTTCCATCTCCATTTAGATCTGCTCCTACCACATCCTACGCCCCATATCCACCGCATCCACCTCATCTGCCTAGATCCGTCGCACCGCTTTGGGGCATCCGCGCGACTCATCCCCCCCATCGCCCCCGCCGCAATGGAACCGCCCCTGCCGGCCTCCGGTGCCGCCGGATCTTCCTCCTCCTCGTCGTCCTCGGCTCCATCCAAGAAGCGCAAGGCCGCGCCCGGCACCAGCAAATCCAACGGCGACGGCGAGGGGGCAGGGGACGGCGAGAACAGGGAAGGCGGGCCGAAGAAACGTCCCCAGTCGTGCGATGTTTGCAGGGCGAGAAAAGTGAAATGCGTGAAACCCCCAGAGGCCGCCCGGTGCGACGGCTGTGTGAGCCTCGACCAGAGGTGCGAGTACACCCACGAACGCAAGAAGCCTGGTCCGGCAAACAGGCGAGTGGCACGGGACTGTTTGAACCCAATCTCTTCTGTGCGCGCTGACGCTCGTTCGTAGTTACGCGAGGAAGCCGTCCCCGCCGAGGCAGACCTATCCCGGTTACATGCCCAATGTCCCTCAACCTCCCGGCCATAGCCGGTCGTACTCGAACGGTCCCGACGGGCGGGGTCCCGCCCAGCCCTCGGCGTTCCCACTCGATCACCACTCCTCTCTCGGTCCTCTCGATCACCAGTCCTCCATGGGTCCGCCTGGCTGGACCGTGCCCGTCCCCTCCCATCACATCACCCACAACCACCTCGGCTCGACATCCAACGCCTTTCTCCCCTCGACCGGCATGGATGCGACACTTGAGGCACCCTGGCTCCCCATCTCTCCCAACTCGCTCCTCCACCCTCAGCCCGGCGAGGCGGACTCGGCGTCGGAGGACTCCCCAATGGGACGATGGGCATGGATGTCGGGTCTCGACGACATATTCGATCCGTCCAGTCTGCAACACACCGCGACGAGCAGTAGCAACGGGCACGACTCGTCCCTGCCCGGTGGAGTGCAGAACCAAGGGATGCAAGGTGGTCAGGCAGACATGACCAGGACCTCGACAGTGACGTTTGATCTCGGACCGTCACCCGAGGCTTCGGCTGGGCCTTCAGCCAGCGCGTCAGTATCGCATTTCCCGGCCGTGCGGAGAGCGGACGAGAAATGCACGCGGATAGAAGACGTCGCCCCTTTCTCCACGATCACGAGGATTCTTCATGGATATCACGCGCACCTGTAGTGAGTTGGCAGAGTTGTCGAGGATTGCGCTTCTCTCCAGGCTTCTGGCCTCGCTGACGCCGCAGTCCGCTCATGCCGGTGCTCCACTGGCCGACGTTCTCGCAGCAACTCGTGGCGAGAGAAGACGAGCGGTCCGACAGCTGGCGGGCGTTTGTCTTGTCTCTGGGTGAGTGAAGTGATACCTGCGCAAGGTGGTCTGGGCTTATCCACGCAGTGGCGTACTCTGTCATCCAGCTGCCTCGCTCCGCCCTATCGTTCCTCCACGTGAGAGAGCTACGGCGCCTCCACCAGCGATGCCACCTCGAGTCGAAGAAGCTCCGGGACAGGCGCTACCGCGAGGTCCGACTGATTGACATTGCGTGAGTTGGTCGCTGTTGACGTGCGCACATGTGCTGACAATCTCAGCACGCTCTAGTGAGTCGGACGACAAACCTCGTCCCGATGCATACTGACGGAACAGCTGCGACCACATCTACCTCGGCACTCTTGGACGGACCCACGCAGCTAACGTCACTCTCGCCGAGGCGATCCGACTGGCGCAGACAATGAACCTCCACGATGAACGCCTGGGAGACCCGGTGTACGATGTGATTGAGCGGGAGACGCGGCGGAGGGTATTCTGGCTGCTCTGTGCGTTGCGACGGCGGCACGACGGGTTAAACTCACCGACCCGCTGACGATTTGCAGATGGCTCCGACCGCACCATCACTGCGCTCACCTCCAACCCGATGTACATTCAAGACTGCGACCTATGCCTGCCACTACCCATGGCCATCGACGACGCGCTGCTCACCACGGCGGGCGCATTCCCGCAACCGGCGCACACCACCCCCGTCCTCGCAGGCTTTCATTTCGGCGTCCGACTCTTCCGTCTCCTCGGCGTCATCCTCACCTCGCATCGTAACCTTTCCGCCTCGTGGCTGAACCCGGCCACCGATCCGTTCCCCATGCTGAATCTGTCGCCGATGCCGGTCCAGATCCGGCCCTCGCAGCAATTCTTCGACGAGCTCGAACGAATCATTGCGGATCTCCCGGGCCCACTCCAGCTGGCGAATCCCACTGGTAACGGGAGTAACCATCCTTCGAGCAAGAGCACACCCCCGACCATCATCCCGAGCGGAGGCGAGACAGCCGCGGCAAAGGATCTTGGTTTCGCGATATGCCGGGCGAACCTGCTGGTCAATCAGGCGATGGTCCGTTTCGCGATCCGCCAATACGCCAGGGCGGTGGGCGAGGAGGAGGGTCAAGACGGTGGCAAGGAATGGGCAGAGAGGGACGTCTTGAGCCTTCTCGAGTCGTAAGTGTGACTCGATCCCGTCCCACTGTCTCGCTGAATTGGTTGTCAGGATGTCTTCCGAGAGCTTGGCGGCCAACGGCGAATCGCTCCGCCGCAAGGTACTCTTCGTGGCGTCGAGTCTGCTGGAGCAGCACAAGAGCACGAGCGAGGGCCACAACTATGTCTCGGATTTCCTCGCTGTGGTGAGTCTTTTTATTGCGAGGCTCGCTCGGCGCTGATCATCTCAGTTCACCCGCATCAGCGAGGAGCAGCATGCGACGCTGTTGGAGGACAGCGCCGCGCCGAGCAGGGAGCCGAGTCCTGGTCCGGGCGGAGGTGGAGGAGGTGCCGTCGGTGGCGGCGGGGGCGGGGGCGGGGGCGGGAGCATGGGATTGCTCACGTCGCTCACGGCCGGGGACAGTTAGTAGGATAGCTGATGAGTTGTGGCGGGTCCCATTGAGACTGGGATTTCGCATTGGGATCAGAGGTATATAATACGGATTGCGGGGACGATGGTGGCGATGACCGGCAGTCGGGGACGCAGAGCACCACTCACTTCGCCTTGGGTTGGTTTGGTTGGGTCCTTCCAGGGACAAGTGGTCTCAGACTCAGGAGAGGGGTGAGGGTATGCACAAGGTTTTGCACTCTATTGCGGTGTACCGAGCAGTGCCAGCGGTGCGGTGCTGGCGGGGGCGGGGGCGGGTGCGCCGCCACGCCGCCACCCTACGCCGAGATTTGATTCCGTCGGTGCAACGCGTCGACGTGGAGGGACGGGGCGGGACTGGAATGGGCCTGCTTTATTAAGCCGATCCTCGTCCTTGACGTTGTCGGTTCATCCAAACTACCGCACTCGACCCGCCATGAGACTGTCATTCTCCTCCCTCGCGCTCCTCGGGCTGCTGCCCAACCTCGCACACGTCCTCGCCAGCGATGTCCTGGACCTCACCCAGTCGACGTTCAGCCAGGAGGTCCTGGGCGAGGACCTCGCGCTGGTTGAGTTCTTTGCGCCGTGTGAGTCGGGTCACGCGTCGAGAGTGATTCTCGGCGTGCGAGTATCTTCGAGTCCATGGATGTGGAACATGTAGAGCTCGGCTGACGCCTGGGAACAGGGTGCGGACATTGCAAGAAGTGAGCGAGCACGACCATTCTCTGTGCCATGTCCCTCGGAAGCCCGAGGAATGGATCCATGAATCCCGTTGTCTCTGGGAGGCCGTGTTAGACGTCGACGTCGGCGCTGACTCATCAGCCTTGCACCGCACTACGAGGAGGCCGCGACGGAGCTCAAGTCCAAGAAGGGCATTAAGCTCGCCAAGGTGGGTCAGGGCACCGAGTGAAGTCTTGAGGTCCAGTCTGAGTTTCGGTCGGGCTCGTTGTCTGACTAAGCCCCATTGGGTTGAACCCGCTGACGCCCTCTCCAGGTCGACTGCACAGAGCAACAAGCGCTGTGCTCGGACTACGGTGTGACGGGCTACCCCACGCTCAAGGTGTTCCGGAACGGATCACCGACCGACTATGCCGGGCCGCGAAAGGCGGACGGGATCATCTCGTACATGATCAAGCAGAGCCTGCCCGCGGTGACCACTGTGACCAAGGAGTCGCACGACCAGTTCATCAAGGACGACAAGGTCGTCCTCGTCGCTTACGGCGATGCTTCCCACCCCATCCCCCAGTCCTACCTCGACTATGCCAACGTCGCGCGCGACTCGTTCCTCTTTGGCAAGTACGAGTCGGCGGACCTTCCCTCGATCCCGGAATCCCCGTCGCTCCCTGCCGTCGTACTCTACAAGTCGTTTGACGAGGGCTACGCCGTCCTCCCCGCCTCTGAGATCGCCTCGTCCACCCCGGAATCCCTCGCCGAGTTTGTCAAGGTCAACTCTGTACCTCTGCTCGACGAGATCTCGCCCGAGAACTTTGGCACGTACGCCGAACAGGGTCTCCCCATCGCCTACCTCTTTGTCGACCCCGAGGACCTCACCACGCTCGAGAAACTCGTCGAGGAACTCACCCCCGTCGCGAAGGAACACAAGGGAGCCGTCAACTTTGTCTACATTGACGCCGTCAAGTTTGTCGACCACGGCAAGTCGCTCAACCTCCCGGGAGACGAGTGGCCCGCGTTTGTCGTCCAGGATCTCGCGGGACAGACAAAGTTCCCCATGCCAGGCAAGCCGACCAAGGACTCGGTCGCCGAGTTTATGCGCGCGTTCGTCAAGGGAGAAATCACCCCGAGCATCAAGTCGGCTCCGATCCCCGCGACTCAGGACGGCCCGGTCTACCAGCTCGTTGCGGACGGCTGGGACGCGCTCTTCGATGACGAGTCCAAGGATGTGTTTGCCGAGTTCTACGCCCCCTGGTGCGGTCACTGCCGTGAGTACGACATTGGCGTGTTGAGACTGCTCTTGGCGTTCGCGTACGCCACAATCTTGACCCCGAGCTGACCCCGTGTCAGAGCGCCTTGCCCCGACTTGGGACACTCTTGGTGAGAAGTACGCCAACAGCAACGTTGTCATGTGAGTGTGGCGTTTGCTCCTGACGTCTTGCTCCGGCTCGCACTCGCGCTCCCGCTTGGGCTCGCGCCCTCGCTCTGCTCCCCGCGCCCACCCTTGCTGACGACGTCGCAGCGCCCAGATGGACGCCACAGCCAACGACATCCCCCCTCAAGCCACCTTCCGCGTGCAGGGTTTCCCGACTCTGAAATTCCGTCCCGCCGGCTCGTCCGAGTTTGTCGACTACAACGGCGACCGCTCGCTCGAGAGCCTCGTCGAGTTTGTCGAGAGCAACAAGGTGTCCAAGGGCGAGAAGGTCGTGGCGCGCGACGAGGCGGCCGAGGAGGAGTGGGAGGAGGAGGATGACGCGCCGGAGCACGACGAGCTTTGAGCGGGGCGCGGGGCGCGGTGTCGTATGGGTGCGAGATTGGTAGCGGTCGAGCAGACTGGATGCAAGCAGGACGTAGAAACATCAAGTTACTGCATTCATTCGATCCCGGTGCTCCCTAGTCTTGAGCTTGTGACTCGTCTGCAAGGACAGACCCTCGTGTCTTCCTGTTTCTGGACTTCGTCTGCATCTCGCGTCTCATCTCGTGTGAGCGGCAAGGAAGATTCTTGTACGGTCGTCTGCGAACGAGAATGACGAGAATGTTGGATCACCCAGCTCTAGTGATTTTGGGATGACTGTGTTGGGCGTCGCGTCACGTGGACCCTCGAGCGACGTCAGTTGGCCTTCATAAGCGAGAGACTTGACGGCCCCAGCGCCGGCGTCGTGATTTCAGTTGTGACGTGATGGAATCGTCAGCGAAATGGTCAGCGTCGTCTGCGATGGCTGCTGAAGGTGTGCGTGCGCAAGGTGCATCGAACTCCCCAATGCAAACTCGCATCCATGTTAACGAGAGCGGTCGCACACTTGCCCAAGCTGCCATCCCGCCTATCTCACCCTGCTAGTTCACGGCGCCCCTGCACACCGTCCAAAGATCCCGCAACATGCCCGGCCCAGACGAGAATGTCCATCCGGAAGCGACCGGGGAGGCGAAGAAGCTGGTGGACGCGCACCAAGACGCGCACGACCTGGTGTTCTACAGTGGCTGGGTGAGGCTGCACCCCAGCACTTCAGAAATTGGTCATTCCTCCGTCGTGGCCATGGCCATGTTCACGGACAGCCACAGCTGACCCCCACGCAGTTCTGCCCTTTCAATCAGGTGGGAATGAGAGACGTCAAATGCGCACAGTGACCATCTTGGAGCTACGGTGTATCTGATCCATACTGCAGCGCGTTTGGATGGCTCTGGAAGAGAGGAGGATCCCATACCAGTACCGCGAAGTCAACGTGAGCGAGCGTACGGCGAGCGCACCGCCGCCCAACTTCTCCTCTTCCTTCCTTCCTTCCTCCTCGGCGCAGGATCCGATCCTCGCCCTCACCCGCGTCCTCCCGTATCTTTGATGGTTTACCAACTCACCCTCCCCAGCCGTACAAGAAGGAAGCCGCGTTCCTCAAGCTGAACCCCCTCGGTCTGGTGCCCACGGTCGAAGTCGGCCAAGGCTCTGGAAAGGGTTTGTACGAGAGCGACGTGCTCGTCGAGTACCTGGAGGATCTAGTGCCGCTGAGCGATGACCATCCGTGGGTCCGGGATTCGCGGTTTCGCCATGAGCTCATCATGAGGGTTAAGCAGGCGGACATGACGATCACTGATGCGAGTTCAGATCGATATACCCCAGCGGGGCATATGAGAAGAGCTGGGCGAGGCTGAACGTCCAGCACATAACCAAGGTGGGCGGGTTGTCCTGGGAGGGTTCAGTAGTCGCACCGCACCACGTCACCGATCATGCTGGCTGATTCCTCCGCAGAAGATCATCCCCGTCAGTCCGCCTACCGGCATTCACACCTAGCTTGTCCTAGCTTGTTTCCACGCTGCGAGTGACGGGCGAAAAACTGACGTCGTGCACGGCGCGCGCAGCACTACTTCTCTCTTCAAATGCGACAGGACGCCTCTGGCCAAGCCTCGGCGCGCGAGGACCTCTACACCGGCCTGCGCACCCTGCTAGAGCGCAAGGCGCCGGGCGGGCCCTACTTCTTCGGCAAGCAGTGGACCGTCGTCGACATGTCACTCGCGCCTTTTGTCCGGCGGTTCTACAACCTGGAAAAGTTCCGGGCGTTTAAGGACTCCGAGGTGGGCAACGGCTGGGAGGAGTACAAGGCGGCGCTGCTGGGTGAGTCGAGTGACGTCGAGTCGCGGTGGGATGCGCCACGGGTCAGGCGGGCCGGTTGGGCTGACTGCACACTCGCTGTAGCCCGGGAAAGCTTGAAGGCCACGAACTCGCTGGACGAGTATTACACCGAACTCCTCGCCAGGTGGGTGTGCATGATACGTGGAATTGAGCGAGTACTGAACAACTCGCCACCGTAGATATCTCAACAACACGGCCGAAAGCGAGGTCGCAAAGGCCACGCGCGGGGGCCAGCATCTGCCTTGACACTGACACGGAGCATCCATCGCGGTTTCAGCGAGTATACTTTCTATGAGGTTCAATGTAACAATCTATACAACACCTATGCCGAGACTGGCCTGACCCGTCTCATCTCACCTGCACCACGCCTGACCCGGATCCAGTCTGCGCGGCGAGCTGGGGGCAGGATCGACAGCCGACCAACCCGAGTTCTAGCTGTCTGCGCCGCGCTGCTTGCCGCGCTCCTGCACCATGCCCGCGAGTTTCTTCCCCTTGTCCGTGTCCAGCGTCTTGAAACCCTGCACGACGCCCTTCCAGTCGCCATCGCCCATCTCCTGGCTGAGCTTGAACCGGCCCTCGCACCGCGTGATCTCAATCTCGATACCGATGATCGCCTTCTTGAGTGCGTCGACGTAGCTCGTCGGCGCGTCGGACACCTCCCACGGCCTCTCGTGGCCCGCCAGCTCCTCCTGGAGTCGGGAGAGATCCTCCACCTGCGTCTGGAGGAACGAGGCCGTCGCGTCGTCTTGCTCGTAGTAGATCCGGGCGCGGCCGTAGACCTGCACGGCGGCGTAATTCCATGTGGGCACGACCTTGCCCGTGAGCGGTTTCGTCTCGGTATACCACTTTGGGGTGATGTACGAGTGTTCCGGCGCGTTGAACAGGACGAGGACCTCGTCAGAGAGCGAAGATGGGCCGGGGCGCACATCCGTGGTAGAAGTAGAAGCCGAAGCAGACGAGCCGAGCCAAGACGATAAGAAACCGGACGAGGTCGACGCCGACTCGGTGCCGCGAGACTTGAGGTGGTCGATGAGAGCCTTGGCTTGGGGGTTCGCCCTCGCCATGTGACCCCTCAACACGCCGAGTGGGGCTTTGGCAGCGGGCACGGCCGCGTCCGCATCGGTTGACGATGACGGTGATGCCGGACGGTCAAGGACAAAGGGGATATGCGATGTCTGGATCGTCGGGTGGGTCGCATGTGCTATCGCGGTAGTGAACAGCCCCAGGGCGTGCTCGCGGATAAACGCGTGGAGCGTCGCGATGTCCAGCTCGGCGTGGGCGGGGCGAATGTACATGATGAGGAGTCAGTGGGGAGAGGAGGGGGTGATGAGCGCGCGCGAGAGAGAGAGAGAGAGAGACGTGTTGCCTTGTGTTATATACACGCCCAATATAAGTGGCCGACGAGCTCGAGTCGAGATGTTCCGGTATTTCTAAGCGCCGCGAGTCACAACCCACCTCGCTTATTTTGGCCGAGATTGGATTTGTCCGGTCCAGGCCCGGAGCGGAGTTGCACCGTGGCGAGCAGCGGTAACGGTTTGTTCGGCTCGATGCTTGCTCAGCATCGCCGCCCAGCTTGGCCAACTTGGCTCAGTACCTCTCCCTACGAGATCCCTCCGGCGTCAAGACTGCGTGACAGATTTGAGGCAATTGCATAATGAACAACGCCAACACTACGAGCTCCTCCCCTCGCTCCGACGTTTCCCCCATAACAACCCACGGCAGCTCTCCTCGACAACGATAACCTTTTGTTCTCAGCAACACTGTATTCCTCTAATGTTCTAAGCGTTCGTCTCGCCCGCCGGAACCACCCTCTGATCCACCGCGTCGTCCGTCTTCTCCTTGTAGTATCCCCGGGCGGCGCCCGACTCGGCCGCGGCACCGTACGACGAGTGATACTCCGCCACATCGTGGATGGGCTCTTCGACCAGGCTGTCGTAGGCGGGGAAGAACCTGTTGAGCACCAGATACAATGTGATTGCGATGAAATCCTAGTGGGTATCAGCGTCGTGCTTCTGTGAGTCTGTTTGCAACCGACCCGACTCCGACTCACTCCGGTGACGTTGGAGAGCATGTAGAGGTAGTAGATGTTGCCAATCTCCACCGTGGGCTGGATGGCGTTGATCATCCCCGGAAGGTTCAGGGCGACCGCGACCAGAAGCGCGGTGTAAGAGCGCCAGTTCCATCCGCCAAAGTAGCGGTAGATGCCGTCCGGCTTGTACAGCTCGTACACGTCGTACTTGCCCTTCTTGACGATGAAAAAGTCGACAGCCATCAAGCCGGCAAGTGGGGCGAGGACGATGCTGTACGAGCTCATGAACGTCAACTGCGATGGGTCAGCGACAAGCGCCAAGCGGTGCTTGCAATAAGGCGGCACGCACAAAGTTCTCGGCGCTGTCGAGCACTTTCCACGGAGCGAAACCCCAGACGCCGAGGGTGCAGGCAATGAGCTGACCTCGCTTGATGTTGAGCCACTTGGGGGCGAGGGAGGTCATGTCGTTCGCAGCGGAGATACTGTTCGCCGTGCTAAAAACGCGGGTCAGCACGTTGCCAAGCACCTCGAGGAGTCGGAAGCGCTCACATGTTGGTGGTAGCGTTGGCAAGGGCCCTGCTGGGATCAGTCGTGGCCTCCAACGAATGTGATTTTGGACTCACCAGACAAGCGATGCGAGGAACATGGCCGTCCTGCCGCCGGCCGAGGTGTTCCACTTGGCGACAACCTCGTAGGGCTGATACAACGCCTCGCCGTACTTGGCGTAGCAGCACGCGGCTGTGATGGCGGCGAAGATGGAAAGGATGGCAAAGAGAGCGGGGAAGACGGCCATCTGGACCCAAGTGGAAGATCGGCTGCGCTGGTATCGGGCAAAGTCGCCAATGTTGAGACTGCGACGGGAGTGAGCGCTAGCTCGGGGGAAACGAACATCCGGGGCAGCTCACCTGAGAGTCGACCATGTACCCATCGCCGCGGTGACAGACCTGCGCCAAGGTCAGCGGGACATTCCGCCAAGGTCAGATGATACGTCGCCGGGAGCAGGTGCCGGGACGACGGCTACGGCGACATCGACGTACGCGCAAAAGGCAATAAACCTGGGAGCACCGGGTGCCACCCTGTTCGAGAGCGAGCCGAGCGCCGCCGAGGTCTCGCTGCCGCTGATCTTGAGCGCCCAGATCAAGGTGCCTGCGGTGCCGTGAGCGCCGATCGCGAATTCAAGGCGAGATGGTGACTGTTCAGGGCAGGACCAGGGCATGGCTCCGTTCCCGGCAATCGTGGGCGCTTCGCCACTCACCGACGGCCACGACGGGGACAAGAATCGCCTTTGCGTTGAACAGCCAGGCCAACTTGGAAGGGTGAATGAAGCAGAAGGGCGTCTGCATGAGCCTGCGATTGCTCAGCAAAACTGGAGAGCACGAGCCGAGGCCGCGCGACGCACCAGAAGAGGAAGAAGGACAGGAAGTCCTTGCTCGTCGCACCCTGGCTGGCCGGGATTGTGTTTGCGAGGTTGGCGTACTGCGGCCAGATCGCTTCGATCATGAGGGTGACGAATTGCCCTCCGCTGTGGCGGGTCAGTCAGGCAGTTCTCCTGGCGACTGGCGGAGAGCGACGCCGAAGAGTAAGGTAGATGGTCGACGTGAGAGGGAGATTCACCTCCACGACTATGCGGGATCAGCACACATCCGAGAACGAGGGAAAGCCGAGACCCACGTTGATGGCCAACCAGAAACAGGCAATGACACAGCGACCTGTGCACGTCAGGAGACATTCCTAATCCGTTAGAACGGTCATACGCACTGAGGACGACGAACTTGGAGCCCCAGTACTACGCGATTTGTCAGTGACACCTCGTACGTCGAGTTCGCCTCACTCACACCGAAGGTCGCCCTGGAGGTGATGGCGAATGGGGTGTGCAGCGTTGCGCCGATGTATCCGTTTGCTACGCCACGCGTTAGCACTGGCATGGTTGGATATCGGGTGATGCGTCGGGGCCGACGCAGCGAGAACGGAGAGAGAACGGTGGTGGAGGGATGAGTCGGAGCAAAGCCACATACCGGTGATGACGATGGCGCAGAGGAACCCGCCAGTGAACACGGCGAGGACACTTTCCCACCACTGGACGAGTTTAGTGACTTGTGCTCTAGCCCATAAAGCGGAAGACGAGGTCATAGACTCACGGTCAGGCCGAGGACGACAAACGAGGACACGGTGGCCCACGTACCCGGGTTCAGCAGATCACAACCTGGGATAGCAGTCAGCGACTTGCCGAAGACACACGCGCACGAGTCCGGTTCGCAGGCCGAAGCCAAGCGTCCCAAAGTCGGAACAAGACATCTACGCACCCCAATATGTGATGAATGTCCACGACGTCCACCGCCTGTCCTCGGGCGGGGTCGGGTCCATGTCTGGCAGCGTCAGCACGTATGTTGCTGTCGCCTCGCCCCGCGCCGCGCCGCGCCGCGCCGCTCACCCTTGTTGCTCCACACATTGTCGGGAGCGATGCAGCTGTCCTCCTTGGGGAGCTTCCACGCCGATAGCGATGTGGTGCGATACCTGAGTGTCTCGCCGATAGCCATTTTGCCCGGACGATGAAAGTCGATTGCAGGTCACACGAGCAGCGCAAAAGTCTATGCAGATTATATGCGCAGAAAGTAATGTAGCAAGTTGGGTCGGGTCGGGTCAGTCACCAGTTTGCGCGTCTATGGAGGAAAAGTTCGAACGGCGCGAGTGCACCTGCTTATATTGGGAAGCAACCAGGCGACCGCGCTATCTCGTTTCGTGTGCTGGGATCGTCCTTGGTGCTTTGTCCGAGCAGATAGGCCGCCCGGTAGAACGCTTTGTCCAAATTTGGGTTGTCAAACTTGCTGCGGCTTTACCGGGTGGAGTCGCGAGTAACCCTGTCGGGTCCCACTCGTGCCGTCATTCCTTGGGACCTGGACTCCACTTCTCGACCCCTCCTGCTCCTGCTCCTGCTCCTGCTCCTGTACTCGTACTCGTACTCGTACCCGCATTTTAAGTCTAAGCCTCTGCAACTCCCTGGAAAATACAGAGATATCCCCCTCCCGTGGCCCGCACAACTCCATGCGAGACGCCTGTCGATGTTATCATTCCGCCCTGACTCGCCCCGTTTGATTGGCTGGGGGCCTTATCTGCTCCGCCGTGGGCGGCTATGGTGCCGGCGTTTCTTAAGCGAGGCGGCGAATGGCCGAATAGTGAGGGCTCCGCCCATCGTGGCACCGTGGCACCGTGGCACCGTGGCACAGCAGTCATTATAGATGCATGGTCAATTGATGTACGCAACAGTGGTATATGATGTGTCTGTGACTGAGCAATATGCAAGCAGTCTGGATCTACTTTCTACTCGATCTAGCTGCTGACTGCCCGGGTGGAACGCTGCCTCACCGCTCCGCCCTTGAAGAAGAACGCGTAGGGAATGACGACGATGACGCACGAGACGAGCGCGAGGATGAGACCGGCGTACTGGAACCCGATGCTGAACATCTGGGTGATCCAGAGGGGGACGGACGCGCCGACTGGGTCGTGTCAGCGACATGCACATGTACAGCGGAGGAAAACCTTGTGAAGTATGGTCGTCGAGATGGAGTGAGATGTGTACGCCGCCGCAAGCCGATCACACTTACTTGTGCTCCTCATGAGTGTCTTGGCGGCGATTGCGGACGCGGCGTAGTTGGCATAACTGTCGACGATGTACTAGACGGTGTCAGAGGCGGAATTGCAATGTTGGCCCGGGGGGGAGGGGGGGGGCCAACCAAAGTGCGCGACTCACGCTGTTGGCGGAAATGTAGATGATGACCATGGAAAAGCCGAAGAGCACGCCGGCGGCACAAGGGCCGACCCAGATGATGCCGGGGTAGGACGTGAAGGCGAGGATGAAGAGCGAGATGGGGAGGATGATCGCGCCGAGCATCATGGGGTATCTGAGACGTGACGTGTCAGCGGGCAAGTCGGCGACGATGCGATGTGGGGAACCGCACTCACAGTCGAGCCTCGGGGACGGGGCCATTCGCGCAGTGCTTCTTGTACAGTCTCTCTTGGATCGGCATGCATGCCATGGCGAGTAGGATGCCGAGCTGATCGTGGTCAGTCACTATTTGGGGTGAGGAGGGGCGACGCAGGCACGCAGGCGACTCACGATGATCGAGACGAAAGTCACGCCGGTCATGCCGGCGTTGAACCCTCTGATCTCCTCAAAGCTGTTTTCGCGTCAGCTTGGCTCTGCAGGCAGTGCCGAAAACACCTACGCGATGGGGAACGCAAAGAAGGTCGCGTAGAGGAGCGAGTAGACAAAGGACAGGTAGAAGCTCATGAAGAGGATGATGGGCTCTCCGAACATGAGGATGAACGGGCGGGTCAAGGCGGTCTTGAACGTCTCGGAGAGCGGCACGTGCTTGAGCTGGTGCTCGGTCACGTAGGTGGTGGTGTTGTTCTCCTTGTTGAGGCGCTCGGCCTTGCGCTTGAGAAGCACCGTCGGGAGGGTCTCGGGCATGACGAGGGTGAGACAGAAGACGACACCGCAGAGGCTAAGAGGGGACATTGATGTCAGCTGGACTGTGGCGGATGACTCGGCTGACTGTAGCTCACATGAAGAGGACCCAGTAGATCCATCGCCATTGACCTGTTTTGAGAGAGATCCAGCCGCCGAAGAGCGGGCCGAGACACGGGCCCATGAAGATCATACTGGAGAAGAGCGCCATGGGGAGGCCCCGTTCCTCCACCGCCCAAATATCGCTGATCGTGCCGCCGACGTTGGTCATCGGTGCGGAAGAAGCAATGCCGGCGCTGCGACATGTCAGCTGGAGTATATACGCGGTTGGGAGGTTCACTCACATCATTCGACCCGCGAGCATCGTCGCGATGTTCTTGGCGAGACAGCTGGGCAGGGTGAAGATGAAGTAGAAGAACAGTGAAATGCAGTAAACCGGCTTCCGACCGACGACCTCGCTCACTATCACGTTAGATCGAACCTTTTCGCTCAAGATGGCAGCTTCGTGCTTACGGGGTGCAAAGGCGAGGGGACCGATACCGAATCCGAGAACAAACAGCGTGACCTGGATGTACGAGACTTCGTCCGAGACGTGGAGCGTCTCGGCGACACCCGGGAGGTCGCCGGTAGGCATGGCCGAACCGAGGGCGACGGTGAGGCAGAGCAGGGACGTTGACATGGTGACGAACCTGACGCAAGTGAGCGGGGGGCTCTGGCACTCACAGCAGGAGAACAAGGAAGGATGATGGGGTGCCATGGGTAGGGATCAAGTTGGGAGTCGCATCCGACGGAGGACTCACCATTTGCGCCCCTTTGTCCACTCCCTGGGATTCTCCCTCGTCCCAGGCTCGAACGTCACAATGGTTCTCTTCTCCCCGTTCTCCAGCTGAGCAGGGGTGAAAACTCCCCCATTCAACGTGGCGGTCTGCGACGGCGTCTCGCTGGTGGATGGCGAGGCGGTAGTACCATCGGCATTGGCGTTTAGCCTCGAGATGGCGCGGTCGAGCTCGACATCTTCGTCGCGAAGGATCGCTTCTTGGCGCTCGTTGAAAATGGGAGGTCGGGCGAGTTCTGCTTCGACGGGCTCGATCATGTCTATCGTCTACGTCTGGTTTGGATGGGGGCTCAAGAGGTGAAGTTGTATGTAAAAGGGGATCAGCAGTCCGACGTTTGCGAGGTGAGAGGTGAGGGTCAGCGGCGAGCGGGAACGAGCAGTCTCTTTATATCTTACATGGTGCATACGCCAAGACATTCCTTTCCCACCAGTAGCGCCCCCACCCGCGGACCGTAGCGCCCCGTAGCGATCCATGATGGGACCAACCCGCCTGACACCGTCGAGCTCACCTAACGATGTGACTGTCAACGGATTGAAAGTGACGATGGGAATGGGCTCGTCGTGCTCGTTTCCGTTAAAGTCCGCGGCGCGGGAGGGGGATGAGGGGATCGTCGGGCGGCAAACTGCCACTCAGGTACGAGATCCTCGCTCGGCAGGCGGAATCAAATCAGTGGGCCGGGTACGCGCGCGGCCGT
>BCLC01000007.1:12708-63019 GCA_001600855.1 Saitozyma sp. JCM 24511 | reverse complement strand
AAGTGAGTCGGAGTGGGGCAGAGTGGGGGCAAAACACGGGATCAAAAAAGTTGAACCGTGACAAGCCGCAGGTGGTGCAGTGTGCAGTCATTCGATGATGATTCAACCACCTCCTCCATATCGAACTCGGACATCTTCGCACCGTGTACTGAGCCCTTCTTCATCGCCGCCCCCCTCGCCATGTCCGACGCAATGTCCACTCCAGCGGCTCACGCCTTCGCCCACCCCGAGCTCTCGGCTGTGTCAGCCGAAGCTGGCCCGAGCTCGATGGGCGACGCCTCGGCGGACCTATCTGTGGAAGAGGCTTTCGAGGTGGAGGACACGATTGCGCGGATCATAACAGGGGGATACAAGACCGTGAGTAGATTCAGTCCTACGATATAGATGATTCCCTCGCTATATTTTCGATTGGGGGGTGATTCGCTGACCCTGTCAGATCGGGCTGCAGTTCCCGGACGAGCTGCTGCCTTCCTCGGTACCCGTCTTCAGAGCCATTCAGAAGGGCATAGCCCCTACCGGTGCTCAGGCATATGTCCTCGCCGACTCGACGTATGGAAGGCAAGTCGAGACCGTCTGAGCGCAGCGCATCAACTCGTCCTCTACCGATCTGCATGTCATCGGTGGTTCCACTGACACGCGTAGCTGCTGTCCGGACGTGCTGAGCTGCTTGCACCTCCCCGCGGACTTTTTGGTGCATTACGGCCATGCCTGCTTGACTCCGTGCGTCGTGGTCTGCATAGGACTTACCGGTCGCCCATCTACTCGTGTAACAATAGAGTCAACCACTGACATTCGTAGAACCGACTCACTGCCCGTGCACTACGTCTTTCCTCGGCAGCGGATCGACGTCACCCATGCCGCGGAGAGTCTCGTCGAGGCGAGTCAGGAGGAAATGGCGGGGCCGAGCGGGTCGGGGAAGAAAGGAGTCGTGGTGGTCTGGGATGTTGCCATTGATTGGGTTTCGGGTGAGCACGCGCTCTTCGCCTTGTGACTCGGCTTTGCTCGGTGACTTGGAACTCGACGGTGAGGTACCAGCGCTGACTCTGCAGACGACATCATTGACACTTTTTCATCCACCTGTCCTTGGCCAGTCTCCTTCGCGACCATCCGAAGACCTCCGGTTTCGGCTTTGGCTTCGGCCTCGGCTCCACCAGCCCCGCCGTCGGAACGTGCCCAGGAGAAGGCTCCTGCTTTGCGGAGCGTCGAGCCGCCCGAGGGGTTGAGCATGGAGGAGTGCGCGGTGTGGTACCTCGGCGAAGAGGGGAGGGCGCTGCTCAATCTCCAAATGGCAAATGGGTCGTCGCCGGTGAGTGCCGTGTCTACGGATCGTCCCGCCGATCCCAACTACAACTCCGCGATGCGGCGTCAGCTGTAGCCCCCCCCCCCCCCCCGGCGCGCCGCGCTGCTGCCATGGGCTTTGACTTCAGCACACTCGTCCTCGTCCTGATGACCCCATCCCAGATCTTTGCCTACTTCCCCTCGACCCGTTCCGCCTCCCACCTACAAACCACCTCCCGGCTCTTACAACGCCGCCTCCTCTCCATCCACTCCGCCGTCGCCTCGGACGTGTTCGGCCTCGTCGTGCATTCTGTAGGACTCAAGTCGTCCAAGCCGCTCCTGGACGAGCTCCGGAGGATCCTCAAAAAGGAGCGGAAGAAGAGCTACACTCTTACAGTCGGGAGGATCAATCCCGCCAAGCTGGCGAACTTCGAGGGGATAGAGTGCTTCGTCTTGGTTGGGTGCAATGAGGGGGGATTGGTGGATTCAAAGGTGAGTGGAGGTGGATCGGGCATGTGTGCGCAGCTGCGATGTCGAGCAGAGGATGCGAAGCACTTGCGATGATCAGACACAGGTGCGACGATGCTGAGACCCGCTTAGGAGTTTCTCCGCCCGATTATCACGCCGTGGGAGCTGCTGCTCGCGCTGCAGGGTCCTGAGCACTCGTGGGAGCCGGGCAAGTGGACACTCGACATGTCAAAGGTGCTGCAAGGTGGGTCCGGCGCGCATTCCGGGGATTTCAAACGGATGCAAATGCTTTTGGTACTCTCTTGACGAGTCCCGCTGACACGTCTCAGAGGCTCAAGCCCAGTACCCCACCGATGGACATGCTGAAACAGAAGCCGGAGCCAACGCTCGCAAACCCGCGAACGGCATCGACGCGGTCTCCAATGACGCCGAGCCCGAAGCCGATCCCGATGCGCCCGTCTTCTCCCTCGTGTCCGGGGCATACAAATCCCGTCGCACATTCCACGACCCCACTCCCGCTCCCGACTCTGTCCCCGTGCCCGTGGAAGGGATCAAAGACCTCACCCTTCGGAATCAGACGTTCACGCTCGCCAAGATCGAGTCGGCGGGGAGCACCTACCTCTCCAGTCGGAGTTTCCAGGGTCTCGAACCGAGATATGGGATGGACGAGCCCGCCGAGCTGGAGCAGGGACGAGGGGGTATCGCGAGGGGATACACCGAGGAGAAGTGAGAAGGACGCGGAGGGGGTCTGTCGCATCGCCCCGTTGACCCAAGTGTCAAGTGCAAGTATCGTCGCATGCATCCGCATCGAGCAGGAGCAGGGACTGGGCGGCTTGGCGGCACATACGATGTAGTGTCCGTGGGATGCGAAGGAAATCCAAGAAAAGGAACGGGATATGAACTGTCGTGAGCGGTCGTGATGGGTCATGTATGTTGCTACTGGTCTCTTGCGAGGGCTATACGATGCGAAATGATTTATGAAGATGTCACTGTCCGGGAACCCCCGGGTCCCGAAAGAATGCTATTGTCCACTCAAAGTCGAGCAAGCTGTTCTTGCTATGTCCAGGCAATCGCCGCCAAGACGAGCACCAGAGCGAGGAGCATGGGTGATCCCGAGAGATTTGCTGAGCGCCCCGCGGCACTTTTCGGGTTCTGACCATTGGACGTGGAGAGCACCTGCGGGTTGATCGTCGCGCTGCCTGTGCCGATGACGGTCGTCGCGTACGTGACCGTCGCGCTCGAGGGGACGTCCGAGTCTGTCAACGCCGCATTGGTGAGGAAGACGAGGGCGATCGATGGCGCGTAGACCGGTACGACGCACGCCCCGTTGCTGCACGTAATCGTCTCGGTCTGCTGGGTGTTGTACAGCCTGCCATCGGACTGGAACGAGTACCCCAACGTCTGGCCCGCCCAGGTGATGTTGTACTTCTCCGACGCGCTCGGCGCGGAAAAGTACCGCACCGAGACGGTGCTCGGCGCGGTTCCACCAGGAAAGGAGATGCTCTGATACAGCGTCGATGCGCCCGACGTGTCGGACACGTAGTTGAACAGCACGAGCCGCGTCGGCGCGTCATTCTCGTAGATCCCGTACACGGGGTGGTAGATCGCATCGGGGTCGGTCGAGTTGGTGAGGTCCACGATGCGAGAGACGTTGGATTGCCCAAACGTCTCGGCGACGACCAAAGTGGAGTAGTAGACCGAACCGGTGGTCCACTGGTAGAGTGACGACAGATTGGACGGGGGCGGCGTAAAGGGCTAACAGAGTCAGATCGCAAGTCGTAAGTCGCAAGTCGCAAGTCGCAAAATCAAAGTGGGAGTGGTCGCTCACGTTGTAGTACACGTTCTGCCCACCAACGTGCATGAGCGCGGTGGAGAAGTTCGCCCAGGCCAGCTGGAGCGCCCAGTCGGTCATCCTGCGTTGTCAGTGGCTTCGCTCAATGAGATGTCCGTACGCAGCTGACTACCCACCACATGGCGACTCCAAAGCTGTCTGACAACCCCGCGAAACCGCCGCAACTCGCCGAGTTCATCTCCATCATGACGAACCGTTTCCCCGCCGCCTGGACCTGTGCCGAGTTCTCATAGTAATACGCCGTGAGGGACGTGGCCGAGGTGTGGTTGAGGAAACTCGCAAAGATGTCCTGGGCGTTGATGACGTTGCCATTCACGGCGCAGTTGTTGGTCGGGTAGTGTTGCACCGACACGGCCGCGAGCCGGTCGGCGTTCGAGGAGAGCCATCCGGCCGACACGAGGTCCGAGACTTCGAATCCTACCCGCTCGCAGCACACGGCCGGACCGACAAACGGCATCGAGTTGGCGAGATTACCATTGGCGAGCGTCGCCGAGGCGATGTTGTCAAACTCGGAAATGTAGTTGGTCAAGTTCCAGCCAGCGGGTCGATTGGCGTGATCGACGTATCTGAGAGGGTCAGCGGGGTGCGAGGCGCGTGCACAAGTCGCTCGCGTGCAATGGCTCACAGATCAGGTTCGTTGCCCAAGGCCAGGCCGAGGAGGTTGTTGCCCAGGATTGACTCGGCATAGTGCGCGGCGACGGGGATGTTGGGACTCAGACTGTCGACGTCGGTCTGGTTGAACGCGAGGCCAAAGTACCACTGCGCATGGACGTGGCTGGATATGTTGGCCATGGTGTAGAGGAGCTCTGGCGAGTAGTTGATTATCGGGGTTGCGGTCTGAACCAAAGCGTCAGGAGTCAGTCGTTGCATCCAAGTCGGTCCACTTTGCAGCTACGCACCACATCCGTCGACGTCTTGATCTTTTGCAACTCTGACCCATTCGAGAAACCGCCCGGGACAATCGTCGAGTCATCCTGGGTGTCTGTGGGGTCAGCAAGGCGACGAAGTCCAGTGACCGTCCCCACTCACTCCCTCCAACACGAATGACTGGACCCGCGCCTGCTCTGTTCTGGATGTTCCTGCGGTCTCCATCAGCTCAAGTAATTGCGCCAAGACGAGACGCGTCGTCCACCCACGCCAAGTAGTTGAGCATCTGCGGCTTGAGCTGTCCCCCATTCTTGCCCAAGAGGGTGTCCGCCACGGACAGCTCGATGGAGAAGCCCAGGAAGTTGCCCTTCTGCTGGATTGAGAGCGAGAGGTTTGACGCCGTCAGCGCCGCGCCGTTGGCGGGCAGCGAGATGTCCGCGTTGGTTATGGGCGGCGACAGCGGGGCGGGCGGCGTGAGGACCGTCGGATCGTACGCTGGCAGACCGGTCCATGTGACGTTTGCGGCGGTGGTGGTCGCAGTGGGAGCGGAGACGGTGGAAGGGTTGTTGTAAAGCGTGACGGCCACCGCAGGTGAGAGGTGAGATAGGGCGACGAGGAGTAATAGGGACAGCAACGGGACGGTCGCATAGGACTGTGTGGACGGTGGTGGACGTCCTCGTGATCGTCGCCGCGGGTGTGCTCTCACAGTCGGTGTCGGTGGTAATGACCGTCTCCGCGGTTCTGACGAGGACGCCTCGACGTCGAGGAACATGGCGGCGGGGTTCGGGGTCTCGCGAGGTGTCGAAGTCGCGTGCGGGCGGCGAATCTTTGCGGCGACGCGACGAGTCGTATGCTGCGAGAGAGAGGACGACAAAGGGATCCACGACGCAAAGCGACGATCTGCAGTTCTACACACCACACGGTGGTCGCGACGCCCTGGCCTCTGGTCGTGATGTTCGAGAAGGAGGTGATGCAAATGGTGGGAAAGGGATGGCGAGGGGTTGTCCGGTCCGTCTTTGGGTCACAGCGAGTTTGACCGCGGCATTTGGGCCTGGAAGAGAGGGATTGGGATGAGTCGGTGCGCGGAACGTCGAGAGGTCCGGTGCGGCGTGGTTGGAGAGGAAGCCAAGAGAGCAAGAGAACGAGAGAGAGACGGAGAGGTGAAGAGAGCGTGGGCGGGATACCTTTATCGGCCGGGGTGGGGCGAGGACTACTGTTGTCTTGGCAAAAAGGGCAAAGCAGGAGAGGATCCCAACCTCCTCGGCACGCGCCTTGGTATCGAGTAGGTAGTAGTAGTGGTAGTATTAAAGGAGCTTGGAGGTATTCGAGGATGCGAATGGGGTCGGGTGATCAGTGCAGTGCATCGCACTTGGACATGAGCATGGAGGGTCGAGTGAGAGTGGACGGAGGACCACCCCCCGAACCGGTCCCACGACGCGGAAAGGAGAGAGACTGAGAATAGCCAAGCCCGATCCCAAGCCACAACAACAAAGCTTCCACATGGGGTGGTGTTGTGAGGTTTTTACCAGTTCGGGCGGCCTCGAGGGTTTGTAGCCCAGAGGCACGTCGTCGCAGGTCACACGGCACGGCGCAATGTCGCAAGGTTGCCCCTGTTCCTATGTTCCTAGACACGGGACAACGGCAACGGCCAGCAGCCAGCAGCCAACAGAGCAGAGTGAGAGAACCTCCCCCCGTCTCTCGGATTAATTACCTTCTACGCGTCTCTCGTGCCCCGCGCACACCCTCCTGCAGCGTCTAGTGTATAATCTTTCTACTCTGTAGTCTTGTACCATCCACATGCGATGCATGCATGATGCTCGATCGTTGTTTGGCTGCAACGGCATGCATCGCACTCTAATGGTGGTGATGCTCGTTGTTTCTGCTCACTTCGCCGTGGTCATTCCGCTTGCTACCTGTAGGTCTTGAGCAGAGGTCCTATCTATCCTATCTATCCTACGTGCCCCCTGCGTCTCTGCGTCGCTGCGCTGCGCTGCGCTGCGCTGCGCTGAGCTGCTCGTCGCGTCGCTGCGGCCCATGCGTGCTGCCCTGCTTTTGGCTATTTCGAGAGGCGAGATGGTTTCAAACCACCCCGCGACTTATTCCCTCCCCCCACTCATCGTCCCCCGCGTCTCCCCCGCATCTTTCGGCACCTTCCCGCCGACTTCCTCATCAACTGTCGACTCTTTGCTCGCACATTCTCACTCCTACACTGACCCCTCACCATCCTGCGGTCAGTATGGATACCACCGACATACCCCTACCTAGGTGGGTCGATCTGCGAGCAGCCGCCGCGACTCCCACGCTGAGACGCCTCCCTCCAGATACGATTTCTACCAGACCCCGTCGCACCTCATCCTCGCGGTCTATGCCAAAGGGTACGGCGTCCCGGGGTTGATGGAGCATGTCGGAGTGACCTTCCAGCCAGACTCGGTGGGTTCCATAAGCCTGCAGTGCCGATTCCGCCTGACTTCTTGGTCGGAATCGGAGGCTCACAGCCGCTTACCCACCCTCGCAGGTGGTCGTCCTGCTTCCACCATTGAAAGAGGACGATACAAAGAAGAAGGTGACGCTCGAACCGCTCTGGGGGGTCATCAAGCCGGAAGAGAGCACGGTGCGGGTACTCTCCACCAAGGTGGGTCCCGTCCTAGTTCCTCTCGCCTCGTGGCCAGCAGTCGGTGAGCCGTGTCCGCTGAGTGCGGCGACCCGCTCGCATCCCTGTGTGTCAGCGCTCTCGCTGACCTGCCGCTCAGATCGAACTCAAGCTCACCAAGGTCTCCCCTGATAACTGGCCGTCCTTGCTCGGAGCGCCTGGTGGAGTGTCGTCTTCGGCTATCCCTGGCCCCAATTCTCAATCCACTACTTCCTCCTCGTCCCAGCCCTCCGAGGCCGGACCGTCCGCCTCGTCCGCCCCGTCCGCTCTCAAAAGAGTCAGTCTCGCAACCAATGTCCCGAAGACGGGGGGACCGGAGAAGGTCAATGCGCAGCGCAGGAACTGGGACAAGGTCGTCGAAGACGAACTGGAAGAAAACGATGATTCGAAGGACCCGGTGAGTGTTCGAGGTATCACGACATGCTTGTTTGACTGCATGTCGCTAATCTTCGGTGCCGGTGTAGAACGCCGGAGGAGACGCAGCGCTGCAGAAGATGTTCTCGTCGATATATGCCAATGCGGACCCGGACACTCGCCGAGCCATGATCAAGAGCTTCACGGAGAGCGGGGGTACCGCGCTCAGCACCGATTGGTCCAATGTCGGGAAGGGTGAGCGCCGTGGCGAGGCCTAGGCCTCTGGGCTGTGCTGCAGCTTCTGACGATGTGCAGAGAAGACACCAGTCCGCCCTCCAGAGGGCATGTACGAGATGAAGATGTGAGGCGAGAGAGCAAATATCGCAATCGAGAGGAGGGAGACATCACACCAACGCCAACTGGGGAATATGTATGTACCCGCGCGGCAACCGACCGTCCTGTGTATTTCATAGCAGCGTCGAGAAGCGTCAGAGCACAATCACATACCATGCATGCCTGTGGCCATACTCGTCGTGATCATGACGATTCGCCGTATGCTCATGTTGTGGGCGTTGGGTGTTACCCGTGTAACTCCGGTTCTCCGCGTTATCGGCAGCAACAAGCTCCGGGCGAAGGGCAAGGGCTGATTTCCAACGCGGTGCGGTTTTCCAACAACGATCGCCTCTTGGCCATAATCCATTGCACTGGGGGGGGATGCATTTCCCATGTCGAGCGAGAGACCCAACACAGGCATCCCTCCGCCAGGCCTCTGCGTGGGCCTTTCTTCGCTCCGGGTCTGCCGTCGAGGTGAGGAGGAAGCGCAGACAGCTAGAAGCTCGTTCAACAGAGTTGCTTCTTGATTTCTCCATTTCCGAGTCGGTCTGACGGCTTATCTCTGTTTGGCCAACTCTGGCGTGTGACCATCAATACCACCATGAGGAACAGTCTTGGCCGAGTGCTGCCGCTGGCAAGGGTGAGCAAAGTGGTCCGAGACCCCTGCGACAGCGCAAGCTCAAGCTCAAGCTCACACATTCCAGCGGAGCCTTCGCCAGCAGACCCTCGCGATTCCGACCACCTCCCTACGTGCGTTGAGTTCCTTCGCGCCGCGGCCGACCACCCAGTCCCCCCACGCAACATTCCGCTCCTCCAGACCCTCCTCATCCCTCACTCCTGCTCGGCAAGATGCCGACCCAAACCCCGGTCTGTCTGCTCGCGCGGAACACGCCGTCATATCGACATTTGACCTGTTCTCCATCGGCGTCGGCCCCTCCTCGTCCCACACGGTCGGTCCCATGCGGTGAGTGAGGTATCTCAACGACGCTGGTGAAAGGTCTGCTGAACGTTGTTCAGCGCCGCAAAGATCTTTGTGCACTCCCTACCACCCTCGTTCGCCCCGCACGTCCATTCCCTCAAGGTATCCCTCCACGGATCCCTCGCAGCCACGGGAATGGGCCACATGACGCCGCATGCGGTGTTGCTCGGTCTGATGGGAGAGGATCCCCAGACGGTGGAAGTGGGGAGGCTCGGCAAGGTGATGGACGAGGTGAGGGCGGTGGGGGAGGTCGAACTGGGTCTGGCGGAGAAGAAGCAAAGGGTCAAGTTTGATCTGGAGAGGGATCTGGTGAGCGAGCTCGTCCCTTTGGCGTGTACGAGTACTGTATCTGCTCGAGCTGGCTGACGTCTCAGACATGGCACCTGAATCCGCTTCCCGCACATCCCAATGGCCTGCGCTTCACCGTCTTCGACAAATCCGGCGACATGCTCGCTACCAACGAGTACTTCTCCGTCGGTGGCGGCTTCGTCGTCAACAAGGAGACCCAGACCGCTGAGAACCTGTACTACCGCGATATCAATCCGGAGCACGCCGAGCCGTCGAGGCGGAACCAGACGCACTCTGCCGCGGCAGTCTCCACGAGCGTGCCGCAGATCGAGGCTGGGGAGTCTCCCGAATCGGCAGACTCGTCGACCAGCGTGCCCTCGGTGTCCTCGGCGACCTCTGCGGCCGAAACAACGACAAAGTCGACTCACGCACCAACGGGCCAGCCGCCGTACCTCTTCGCCACGGCGTCGGAGCTCCACAAGATCTGCGTCGAGCAGGACCTCACAATCGCGCAGGTCGTGTGGGAGAACGAACTGGCGTTCCGTAGCGCCGCGGAGATCCGTGAGGGGCTGATGAACTGTGAGCCGGTTTCTTTCGCTGAGGCGCAGGGAGACACGGTACCTCATGCAATGCCTATACATGTCGCTGATCGGTTTGCAGTATGGGGAGTAATGGACGGCTGTATCCGAGTCGGGGTGACGTCCACCGAGGAGGTCCTTCCTGGAGAGTTCAAAGTCCGGCGTCGGGCTCCGGGACTCTACCGTCGGCTTCAGAAGGGCTTCTACCCAACGGTCGAGGTGGCCACTCCCGGTCTTTCATCTGACTCCGACAATGCATCAAAGTCTTCCAACGGGAAAGGAATCGCCAAGCGCATCGGTCGGACGAATCACGCGCTCGATGTCGTCCCGCTTCGCACCACGCCGGTGTTCCCTGGAATCGAGTATCTCAGCTGCATGGCCATCGCTGTCAACGAGGTCAACGCGAGCGGGGGCCGGGTCGTCACGGCCCCTACGAATGGCGCCGCGGGCGTCATCCCCGCTACGCTGAAATACGTCACCGAGTTCATCTCGCACATGCCCGAGCGAGACATCATGACCTTCCTCCTGACCGCCTCGGCCGTCGGCATGCTCTTCAAGCGCGGCGCCACCATCTCGGCTGCCGAGGGCGGCTGCATGGCTGAAGTCGGCGTCGCCTGCTCGATGAGCGCCGCTGGTATCGCCGCGTGTCTCGGTGCAGAACCAGCCGTGATCCTCCAGGCGGCGGAGATCGGCATAGAACACAACCTCGGGCTCACCTGCGATCCTCTCGGCGGCCTCGTCCAAATCCCTTGTATAGAGCGCAACAGCCTTGGTGGTGAGTCGAGCCGTGACACTTCCGTATTCGCCCACACGCGCTCATCTCGCAAAGCCGTCAAAGCCGTCACAGCCGCACAACTCGCCATGGCCGGAGGAGGGCAGCACACCGTCTCCCTTGACGATGCTATCGAGGCGTGCAGGACGACAGCAATGGACATGCACATGCACTGTGAGTTCGGGTCAGATCACACCGCACGTGTGGTCGGCCGGCTGACAATGTGCAGACAAGGAGACCAGCCTGGCGGGTCTAGCAGTGAGTTTTGTCTTGTTCAGGCGGTCGCGATCTCCGCTGATGGTCATTCAAGACTACCGTCAAGATTCCTCTTTGTGAGTTTCAAGCGTGTCAAACGTGTCGAGAACACCCTCGCTGACCCCTTCAGCCTCACCAGCTTGTTGAGCGATCACTCAGTGGTCACAGCCATACACCTCGACCCTGCTTTGCCGCCTCGCCAAATGGCTGGGAGCTATGTGCATTCATAGGCATAGATAGACCTGTGTCTAACATGGACTCCGACTTGATCAATACAACTACGAATTATGCATGTACGCGATTGTGCTCTGCCCACCCTGCACCATGCAGCACCTCACACACCGTACTCATCTGCCCACCTTGCACACTGCAACACCTCACACACCGTACTCATCCTCCCAGTCCGGATCTCTCAGTCGGTCCGCAGCCTCCTCGTCTGTCGAATCGCTACCCCTCCCTCTCTTCCCGTTCAGATTCTTGCCGTCTCTGTAAGAAGGAAATCCCGCCGCGCCCAACGGGTCTCGATCTCGAAGAGGGGCCGCCGCATCGACGAGCTGACCCAACTCCTTTTCCCAGGACCACTCGTCGGGCCATCCTGCCCCCGTCCCGGTCGACAATCCTCCTGACGCCAGGTGCCGAAGACTAGGAAGGCGAGGAATCGAGTCGCCGACGCCGCGACTCGTGGATGCGTCGACCGGACGCCGAAAACCCGGTATTGTCTCCGAGTCCGCCTCGTCGTCTTCGTCTTCATCGGACGACAGTGTCAGATCGATGACTTCCGAGGTGGAGGGCTGCGCAGAAGGCCGGGAGGATGGTGGGCCGTTGATCGGCGTGGCGCGGCTGTGGAGGGATGATGCGGATGGTATGCGTAACGTGATCGGGCGTATTGGTAACGTTGACGATGGTGGATGGGAGTGACCATTTGGCCGGGAGAGTGGTTCGTCGTCCTCATCATCTGATGAAAGTATTTCAATCGCTTTACGTTTGCCCTTGGTATCGGGCGATTCGGTCTTGACGACGGCTTCGGCTGGCGCTGGGGTCGGTTCGGAGCCGGCCGCAGGTACAGGCGTCGGCGCAACAGAAGCCGAGGGAAGGTTCGCGATCCACGACGCCGAGCCAAACTTGTTATCCGGGGTGTGCCATTCCCCGCTCGACTCCATGAGGACCTCGTCATAGGTGTCTGGGACGGTGTTGAGGATCTCGAGAAAGAACCTGACGGATCAGCGAGGCCCGAACCCACTCTGATGGTGACGCACCCGTCAACGATGAGATCCTCGAAGCGTAGCTCCTTGTTGCAGAGTGGACAATGCCACTGAGGATGCAACGAGTTGCTCTCGATCCACCACGTGGCGTCAAAGCACTGCTTGTGGGTGCACTTTGTCGAGCGGATCGGTCGAGTGATGCGCATGTATGACAACTGGCAGTGTGAGACGAATCTCCCGGGTCTCTGAACACGAACACCAAAAACTCACTGGATCCTTCAAGGACATATTGGACGATCCAATCTCAATGTCGTCGTCGTCCTCTGTGACGGTTTTCTTCCCTGCGGGCGTCAGCGGCGACTTACGGTCACGCGAGCCATGCGTGCTGGCTGACCTTGTTCTGGAGACCGCAGTACATCTGTTGGGGCCTGCCGCAGTAATCTGTTGAGAAGCTCCTCCTTGGGCGTCCATTCAACGAGAACGATCTGAAAGAAGAATCGCTAGGCGATGTGAGCGGCGACCATGCCGGCGCTGGCACAACCACTCACTTTCGACTGATCCTTCTTTTTCCCCGTTGTCGGCCCAGAATGGGCAAAAGCCACATTCATCATCCGTCCTGGCTGCAACACAATCCCTCTCGCGCTTCGGTTCAGGTCAAAAGGCGGCGCGCTACCGGCTTTCCCTCTCAATCCTCTCTCTTTGAACGGGATCGGGTATTCGTCCACGTGCACCTCGGGAACCGAGGGGTATTCGATCGGCAGTCGCTTGTTGTCGATGTGGGCATTGGCCTGTTGCCACGCCACTCCTGGAGGTTTGTAATGGTCGGATGAAGTACAGAAGAGGCGGATGGAATATTGAGGAATGCTGCTGGGGTTTGATCTGAGCAGGGTCAGTGGTCAAGCAGGAAGTGGCCGAAAAAGGTGAGAGACGCACTTGGATGCGGATAGCTTATCCACGACCTCGGTGGGAAGGGTGAAGTGGACCCTCCGTTCCCTCCGAGTGTGAGAGTTCTCGTTTGCAGATATGTCTGCTGGATCAGCGCTTGGCCATAGACGCGAAATGGAGCGCATTCACCCGGAAGAGTTTCCATGTTGCTCAGTGCTCGAATGGGTTTCCACAGTGGGTTGTCCCGCCAGTCCTGCAGAGTGTACATCGAACCGGCAGGAGGTCCTAGACAGATGAGCGGGCACGCCAAACCAAAACCCTGCATGGAGACACACTCACGATTGTACAAGGTCGACGAGGCCTCGGCTCGGCCCCATCCAGATGACGAGCCGGCTCTGGAAGGTCCGGCTGGCTGATGAGAGCGATATCCGGCGGGGGACGACGGGCTGGACGTGTTGTAACGACCTGCGTTCCATCAGCACTGGCAGGGCTACCTTTCAACGCATCGCGAATCACCTCCATAGCCATTCGCATGCGGGACACCGCCAAAGGTCGGCGGGGGAGCGTTGAGGTATGGTCGGCCGACTGGATTGCCATTACTCTCGCAGTCGTACCGTACCCGCTGGTACACGTTAAAATTGTTGGAATTTTTCATAGTTCTGAAGGCGGTCTGGACGCTGGCTCAAGAGTCAGCACACGGGCAATACGATCGACTACACAAGGCTGGTGGCGATGGCAGGCGAATCGGGAACGACACGTACCGAAAGAGGACCTCTGCTTTGCGCTCATTACTCTTCAGGCCGAGCCATGTCCCTGTTGCTGACTGGATTATGTCCGCGAAAGACCGCAGAATGGGTATTGTCTGCTTCTTCAGGTATTCGTCGATGAACCACTGCGGAGGAGGGAGGCCCTCGAGTCAGCCAAACAGAGCCGGGGCGAGGCACGTCGCGAGAGCGTGACGATCGTCTTGCTCACTTCAAAGTCGGACCAGTCTTTCACTTGCGTCGTCATTTCGTGGTCAAAGCCATGAGGGAGGAGCGGGAGGAGGGAGCGGCTCGAAGGGAGAGCTGATGAACGGAAGAGGGAGGTGTTGAAGGGGTTGATGGGAGAGGGCAAAAGTCTCGAGACGGTGGGTGAGGTGGGGGCAAGGCTTCGGGTGAGGATGTCGTCTCGAGTGATTTGATCCCGTCAACAATGAAAGTGTGGAGGTCCACCACAGAGACCTTGTGTGAGTAGAATAGCTGATGGATTTGATCGTCCATAACGCCTGTAACACCTTGCCTGTGAGCATGTCCACCAGCAGATACGAGGACCTGTCCGAAGAGGAGCGGAAAGTGTACGACGCTGAGGAGGAGGCCAGGGAGAAGGAAGAGCAAGCGGGTGAGCTCTGACGCCCCACATGGTTCCTCGCCGACTTACCCGCCCAGCCCTGCCGTACAAATGGACGCAGGACCTGCAAACAGTGTCCGTATCCATACCTCTACCCAAGGGTACTCGGGCGCGGGACCTCCAGGTGGTGTTGCAGAAGCGGAAGATCAAAGTGAGCCGGGGTCTACATCGTCTTGCTGTAGACAGGTTACTGAGTATGCGCGCGCAGGTGCAACTCAAGTCAGCCTCGGAGCCGATCATTGACGGAGAGCTATTCAATGACATCGCGGTGGACGATTCGTCATGGACAATAGGTAGGGACCGCCTCGCTGTTGCTTTGTAGTCACTCAGCCAAGAAACAGACGACGACATCATGTCCATCGAGCTGGAGAAACTGTCGTGAGTGATTCTTACCGCTCAAAGGCGTCCTGCGCCGCTGACGCGTCAATCCTCCAACCCGCCATGATCTGTTCTGGTATCCGTCACGTACTTTCCTCTGCCACCCATCAACACGCCCCAACCGCCGCATAGAGCGCATATCAAGTCACATCAGTGGTGGCCGCACGTCGTGACCAGTGCTCCAAAGATCAACACACAGAAGATCCAACCCGAGAACTCGAAGCTGTCCGACCTCGACGGAGAGACCAGAGGGATGGTGGAGAAGATGATGGTGAGTTTGTCCTTCCTCCTCGGTGTGGGGTAAGACCGTCACGTCTGAGACCGTTGCGTTTCGTGAGGGCTCAGCTGACCTTGGTGTAGTTTGACAATCAGCAAAAGGTCGGATTTCTCGTCCAGAGTGACGTGCCAGTACTGACACGTCACAGGCTATGGGAAAGCCAACGTCGGATGAGCTGAAAAAGATGGAGATGCTCGAAAAGTTCAAGAAGGCTCATCCAGAGATGGACTTCTCCAACGTGAGCGAGAGCGACATGACTCGGGGGCAGTGTCTTGTTTGCTGATAGTCATTTGCAGGCCAAGATTGGATAAAGTCCTCCTCCCGTCCAAGTGATACGTGCTGGGTCTGAGGATCGTATAACGAGCACGGTCACCTTGTTGATGATGCATGACATGCCACTGCCGTTGCCGTTGCCGTTGCCGTTGCCATTGCCGTATGAGAGAGTATGAGCGGCATCGGTGACGTGACCGGGCCGAGCAGTGCCGACGGCGTTGAGCGAGTGCCACATCTGATGAGAGTTATAACGCCGAAACGATCAAAGTGCCACAGTGTCGGCGTCGGAAAGGACCGGCCCTTGAGCTTCCGTCTGGTTGAGCCCAGCGCCCGCCCCCTCCCCCCTCTCTCCACCCACCCACGCACCCCCCCTCCCCCGTTTTTTCACTTCACATCCCCTATCTCTTCTCTTTCTTCTTCAACTCACCACTCCTCCTTTTGGGTCTTTCTTCCTCTCTCCCCGAAGCAGGTGAGTGTCTTACACATCTTGTCGTGACCCCTTCACATCTCCCATCCACTTTTCTCGCCTCGTGCAGCTGCCCGCCGAGAGCCAGTGGGAGCTCCCCATCGAGCTCAGCTCCACGCACATTCCTTCTGCACCACAATTTTTCGTCCGGCCAACCCACAACTATCTCGTACTAACCTTCCCCCTTCAGATCCTTCATCATGGCCGACGTTGTCAAGAAGCCAAAGGACGCCAAGGCGTTCCTTACCGACTTCCTCATGGGTGGTGTCTCCGCCGCCGTCGCCAAGACGGCTGCCGCCCCCATTGAGCGTATCAAGCTCCTGGTCCAGAACCAGGACGAGATGTGAGTGGAGCGGGTTTCCACCCCGTACGCTGTGAGATTTTTTTTTCTCCCCTTTGGCTGACGTCTCGCAGGATCAAGCAGGGCCGTCTCTCTACCCCTTACAAGGGTATTGGCGACTGCTTCCAGCGCACGTACCGTGACGAGGGTCTCGCCTCGCTCTGGCGTGGTAACACCGCCAACGTCATCCGTTACTTCCCCACCCAGGCTCTCAACTTCGCCTTCAAGGACTACTTCAAGTCCCTCTTCGGCTTCAAGAAGTCCGAGGGCTACTGGAAGTGGTTCGGTGGTAACATTGCCTCGGTGCGTTGACAAGATGATCGAATCGTTGTGAAGAGTCTTTGCTGACCAGCGCACAGGGTGGTGCCGCCGGTGCGACCTCGCTCCTCTTCGTCTACTCGCTCGACTACGCCCGTACCCGTCTCGCCAACGACAACAAGTCTGCCTCCAAGGGCGGCTCTCGTCAGTTCAACGGCCTCGTCGACGTTTACAAGAAGACCCTCGCCTCTGACGGTATTGCCGGTCTCTACCGTGGTTTCGTTCCCTCGGTCGTCGGTATCATTGTCTACCGTGGTCTCTACTTCGGTCTCTACGACTCGGTCAAGCCCGTCATCCTCGTCGGTCCTCTTGAGGGCAACTTCCTTGCTTCGTTCCTCCTCGGTTGGGGTGTCACCACTGGTGCCGGTCTCGCTTCTTACCCTCTCGACACTATCCGTCGTCGTATGATGATGACCTCGGGTGGTGGTGTTCACTACAAGTCGATGGTGGACGCCGGTTCCCAGATCATTGCCAAGGAGGGTGTCCGCTCCCTCTTCAAGGGTGCCGGTGCCAACATCCTCCGTGGTGTTGCCGGTGCTGGTGTCTTGTCGCTCTACGACAAGCTCCAGGAGCTCATGTTCGGCAAGGTCTACTCCGTGAGTCGACTTGTTCTTTTGCGACAGGTGCCTCGGATCGAGCTGACTTGGTCAGGGTGGCTCTGGGTAAACGCTCGAGCTTTCTGCTCGCGAACCCTAACGAACCGACTCGCCTTCCCGCATCAAAAATTCCCACTTTCATACAGCCTTTCATTCTCCCTCTCTCTATTCTCCTTCCCCCCCCCCGCCGCCGCCCGCCCGAAAAAGTCCTCATCCCCGTATACTCTCTCTCGATACACTTTCCCAGCCTCTTTTCATCCCCCTTATCGTCGTCACCAGAGTTTGCGCAATCTTCATGGCTCGGTCTGGATGTGGCTGCGGATGGTTTCAGAGATGCAGATATGGAGTCACGAACACGGAACCATGCCTCGCGCGCTTGCATTGTCATATGTGTCCAACTGTGTCGATCCACTTGGAAGTATTCGCTCGCAAATCGATCAGGGCGATCATGTGAATGCCAGCCCCAAATCGTCTCGTATTGTAGAGAGCGGCGATCGCCCGGCTAGGTCCGGGTGGAGGTGTCCGCCGCGAGTCCAGTCAGACGAGAGACTTTACACGACTGTGTTGAGATCCTTCTCAATGTTGTTTATACCTTTAACTCTCTGGACATGACACGGCAAGCGTCCTGCACTCCGGGACAATTGTCCCACCAAGACTGAAGCGACGCTCGAGTCCGCACGAAGCATGGGCCAGCCTGCTACCCCGGCTCCGGCGGACGCCGATTTGAGCGGCGACGAGTACGGGACCGACATTGAATACGATGTCGAGCTTGAAACGCTCGTGCAAGCAGTCGAGAGCCAAGTCGGCAGATCGGTGCCCGCAGGGCGAGATGAGGGGGCCGAAGCGGCTCCTGCCGCACCCCCCGATCAGCTCATGGACATCGAGGACGCCGCTGTCACACTCGCCTCGCCCTTCGAGCGCTTCCGGAAGAAGGGCTGGTTGAGCGTGAGCGACCTGGTGGGAACGGTGTGGTGCGAGGTCCAGGTGAGAGCCGATCTCGTCCCTATCTCACTCTGCCTCCTCCGTGTCGCTGACGAGAGCTACAGTATGACTAGTCAGTTGATCTTGATTGGGTCCCGCTCCAACTGACGATTCAGCCGGCTCAGGACCATGCCATTCCTCCCCCCTTCGCAACGCCCCAGTGTGATCAAAAGCGAGAGCGGCAAGGAAATTGTGGTGGACAAGGTCAAGGTGGAGGGCAAGGAGAAAATCCTGAGACGTGGCGAGGTGAGTGGAACCAGCGTCGATGCGCGTGTTGCGCTCACCCGGCCGTGCAGAAGATACACAAGCGTCTGGAGCGGGAGATACACCCTCAGGAGATCGTCGTGACTGCGAGCACTCGAGAGGATGTGTGGGGACTGAGGTGAGCGCGGCGAAGACGGTCCAACATGAGCTGAGTTATGCTGAGCTCATTGCGCTAGATTTCTCAACATGCTATCCGCGCTCGAAGCTCTGTTGACGCTGGGCAAGTGCCGTGAGCTCCCCGTCGTCGGCTTTGTCAAGGGTGTGCTGGTCATGGGGATCATCGTGAGCGCATCATTTTCACGTCATGTCATGCTGATGGTCCAGGACGAGCTCACGCGCAAACCGCTAGATCCTTCCAATACGATTGGTCCGGAGACGCGGTCCTCGCGGCAGACATCGCTCACGTCGTTCTTCTCACCCACCAAGCCTCGCCCACTGGAGCCCAAGCCTCGAACACATAAGGTGTATGTCTCCGACTCGAAGACCAGGGCGAGCGGGACGCTGCCGCGAGAGAGCGATACACTCGCCGGCAGGCTACAGTGCATGGTCTACAAGGAGCTGCTCGACGCGATGCTACTTGCCGGTCCTCTTGCCTCAGCCTCCGCACTCGACCCTTCGGCCACCGCTGATCCCCCTCCCTCCACTTCGACGACGGCGACGGTTCTCCCCAGCTCATCCGGCTTCAGCTTTGCTCAGGTCTTTGCCCTTCTCGATCTTGATCCCTCGGCGCCATTCTCCGAGTCTTTCCTTGCCCAGAGCAGACCAGTCATCGTTGGCAACGATCTCCGATGGGATGTCGCCGAGGCGAGATGCCTGAACGACATGACGCGTGTATGGGAGCGATACGTCGAAGCCATCGGACTTGGATGTCCGGGATCGGCATTTGTTCGCGCAAGCACGACCCTGTCAGGGAAACAAGGCAGGAGCAGAGTGGCCGACACGAACGCCGGGCGGACGGAGAACAGGCTCGAGCTGGTGTATCGTCGAGCGGGTGCAAAGGAGAGGTCAGCCGGTGCCGGTACGCGTAGCGGTAGGCGGAAGAAGCGGCGAAAAGGGGAAGCAGCGACGTTTGACACCAAGCAAGCCGTTGATGGCGCGTCCGAGGCTACTCTACTGGAGGAGCAGCGGCTGCTGCAGTTGGCCATCAGCGAATCTACGGTCAGCGTCACCTCGAATGACGGCGCAGCTGCTTCCAGTGAGCCCCCAGTCGACTGTAATCATCCCGTCTCGGTACAGCATACCGCACCTCGCCGACCCGCCTCGAGACAAAGCGATTACCTGCCCGAGCGCACGTCCGACGATGAGCGAGAGGAGGACGAGCTCGCGTGGGCGGTCGAGATGAGCCTGGCGGAAATCCAGTCTGGGTCGGCGGATGACACTGCTGTTGTTTTACCGCTTTCCCAACGCAGTACCAGGCATTCACCACCCGCGGAGACCGATGCGTCACAATCCGGTCAGAACGCAGTGGACAAGGGCCGCGTGTCATCACCGTACTCGTCGCCGCCACCTTCACCGGACAAGAACACGGCGTCGGGCTCCATCATTGGACGGCACAGATTTCAGCACGACCCCAAGTTGGTGACCACACATCTTGAGTCTGTCTTACAGTTCTGGATGGGACAACGGGAACCGATCGGCGTCACCGTGGACGAGACGCAGAGGTGTGGGTGGTGCGAGTTTGAAGAGGGCTGCGAATGGAGGTGAGTCGGAGGTCAGATCTTCGCACGAGCTGGGGGTTGCTGCTGACATAGCGCAGGGCAAAGAAAGCGGAGGAAGCTTGGGCAAGGGTGAGACGAGGGAGGGAACCTTGATGAAACTTGTCTGTACTGGTACTGTCACGAGCGCAACCTTGCGTCATTTAGAAATAACACGGGCGAAACAGCTTTCGTCCCCATGTCATGCATATCATGGCTTCCAGTCACTCCACACTTGCAAGACGTGTAAGCTCTGTGCAGGCAACAGATTCTTCAGCACAGAGATCCCCCATGAAGAGTCTTTCCCAGCCCCCCCGGTAAGTCTCATCACCATTCCAACTGGGGTGACCGATATCGAAATGTCCGACGATGTGGCCGAGCACGCCTCCGTTGCGCCACTCCTGCCAATAACATACGAACACGGCAGACCATATGAGGATGTTGAGAATAACCAAAAGAAACACAAAGCGGTCATGGAGAGCTTGATGCTCGTTCTTGAAGCGATGGCGGCAACGGTGCGACTCTGGATCGCATCCACAACTTGTCAAAGTGTAGCGAGGGGGTGGCGCCAGGAGGAGGGACGATTCAGTGTCCTGCGGGATAGGGGAGTACATAGGTGGGGGGCGGGAGGTGTAGCACGGGGGCAAGGATGTGTGCCCCAGACTGACCACGGGCTCAGGAAGGGAGCTCGGCCTCGATGTTGTGGACATGTGAGCAATGCCGTTGGTCGGGGTGGGGACGAAGGAGGGGTCCACAGTCATGTTGCTCGTTTTTCCGGGTTGGGTTGTGGGAGAGAGGAAGGACAGTGAGGTGGTCGCATAGGGTGATGAGTTATGGACATATAGCTCGCTCATCGCCCGCGACAGATGACAGTCACCTTTGATGCGCTGCGACGTCGATCCGGTCACGAAAGAAAGGAGGAGAGGATGCCCTGCCACCTGCCTGCCACCTGCCACTTGTCACCGCCGTCGCTCGCCACCTGAAAACTGAAACGAGTGTGCCTGACTCGGGAGAGTCCAGTCACCGGTTCCACCGAGCTCTCATCCCATCAATCATTGCACTTGTACTCACTTCTCGCCATCCACTCCTCACTTTGCCAACCAACTCTGACCATGGTCATCCCTCCTTGATGACTCCGGGTTCAAACGGAGTAGACACAACGATGAATACTCCCTCGGTTCAACCGGCGGTCCATCGCCCATCGCCAATGCCAGTGCCAGCCCCGGCGCCAGTGCCGGCTATCTTCATCCCAACCTCAAACCACGCATCTTTCGTATCGCTCCGCCCATCGGTCAATGGGACCCCCGGCTCCAGCTCGGTGCAGCCCAAACCTCGTAGACCAAAGAAGCTACCTCAAAGAGTCAAACTCGACTCTTTGCCAGTCGAGATCCTCGCTCTCATCACCTCTTATCTCCTTCCCCCAACGAGGCGTAGGGGCGATTACTTTCCCGCCCCGGACGAGACGCCTTACCCGCCCAACAAGCTTTCAAATACCGGCGTTCGCAACGAGGAGCGATTTGGATCCGTCCCAAGCGGCGTGACCGACGTCATTGCATTCGCCAAATGCTGCCGACTGACTATGCGGGCCGCCGGAGGTATCATGGCGAGCTTCGGAGGTAGCTTGCCACCTGCAGTGAGCAAGACGGAGCGAGCGGGAAAGATGCAAGCGGTCGACGAGGAAGGAATGGACGAAAAGCCGGACTTGGAAAGGGTGGACAAGCGGTGAGTGCCGGGACGGGTGACGATGATCGGGCTTGGGCTGAGTTCCGTCCAGAGTGCTGTACATCCAGGTGGAGCATTGCGACGACAAAGCAGACAATATCCGTCAACTCCTGTTACAAGACCGTCACACATTGGAAGAACTAGTCTTCTATAAGGTGAGCAAGCACTCTGTCATACGCTTCACTGACTTCATCAGTGCCCCGCCGATCATTCGCAAGAACGCAGCTTTCCTCGTATCGCCGTTCCGTTGGCCAAGATCAAACCTCTGCAACAAGGCATGCCAGCGGACCAGACAGTCTTTCCTAAACTCCGACGACTCCAAATCGGACCGAAACTGTGCCGGAATTGCGCCACCGCTGCTCTCCGCATCATCTGCTGCAACAAATTCGCCGAGAGGAAGGATCAAGTACACGACAAGAAAAGTGGCAAGCTTAGCACGTCGATCGTTCGCAACGCGGGGTACGGGCAGAGCGATCTTCCCTACCAGTGGACGTTCCGAACCTACGAGGACCCAGCGGGGTCGAAGCTCAAGGCGCTGGAAATCTACATCCCAGCAACAAATCCGGAGACCTACAACGATGGGGGCGAATTCACCTCGTTGGCGCGCCAGGTCCACAACGACATCGCGCAAGGCCTCCAAGGCCTCTCGGTCATCACAAGGGGACTGGAAAAGGTCTGGGGAGGGTTTGGACCCAATGGCGGGAGTACGAGCGTCATGCAGAAGAAGGCGACCGAGGTGGACAAGGAGCTGGCAGAGTTTGCGGACAAGGCGAAACAGATGATGGCTCCGGCCAAACGCAAGCAGGCCATCGAGGATCGTGATCGGAAAAAGGTCGAGGACAAGTACAAAGCACAGCTCAAGGCGCTTTTGGCAGGGACGCGCAAAGGGTCTACGACCGCATCGACTAGCGGGCCGGCCAAGGTGGCTCTGGAGACAGCCACGACCGAGCCGACGCCGGCTTGCCTCGCGGAAATTGAAGGCGATCAGGCTGCGAGCTCGAGTGGGACTAGTGCTCCTACAAGACCTCTCGAGGTCAAGCAAGGACCTCTGTCGGATGACGACGATCCGACCAGCGATACCGACTCCCCAAACCAACGCTCGAACTCTCTATCTTCGACCCGTTCCGCCGACGACACGCATGTCTCACGGTATGCTCGAAATGCGTCACAGCAAACCTCGCGTGCCTTGTCTGGAATCAGCACCATACTGAACCGGGTCGCTGTTTACTTCCCCGGCATCATTGCTCTGCGGGTTTTGAGGAACGGATCATCGCGATTCGACATCGTTCAGAGCGCCAAGGGAGTGGAGGAGTATGCAGAGGTCTACACCCGGCCTCTGCGCGACATGAAGAATCTCTCGTATCTCGATCTTGGTGTGGCGATCGTTGGCCAGGCAGAGGTCCGCGATTTTCCTCTCGGCGTCAGTATCTTCGACAGCAGGAAGAAGTCGAATGCGGGGATGGCGGCTGAACAGGCCGACGCGAACCTCAGGAGGAAGAAGTGGGACCTCAAGGCACAAGACGCGACCAAGGAAGGCGACAGCTGGCGTCGGGCGATATTGGAGCGCTTCGTTCTTGGAAAGAGGGAACGGGTGTCGCTTCTCGACACCGGGACCAATGCTCCAAACGGCAATTTTAGCGACCCGGACGATGACGAAGACGCCGACGAGCCTGAGCCCGATGACGAGGAGCACGCTGTCCGCTGGCCCTCGAGTCTCCAGCGCGGTCACGTCTATGCTGTAGATCTCGTCGAACGAGCTAAGCGGCGCGGCATCTTGGTGGAGTGGACACGACATGTGGAGGATGGCAAGGAGACCCTCAAGCTGGCCAAGCGAAGAATTCAGCTCTGAGACGACTTTTCTCACACATCATGTGACTCATTGTAGATACTTCCCAGCTGGTAACTGTAAATCGAACCCATGCTTCTGCCATGTACCGTCGTCATGATCCGATGCTCCGTGACACAATCAGACATGTAGGTAGTCATCACACGATACATGTATGATCAACAGTGCTACGTGGAAGGACGGAGACAGCGGGAGGAAAGACCTGGCGACATGATGCCCCTCTCATGCTTCCTTCTTGGCTTCGCCATCCCTACTCGCCTTGTCTTGCTTCTTCACCTCGTCGTTCAGTCGTTTGACAGCCAGTCTACCAAGCTTCTCCATGAGACCCGCGGCTTCCTCGTCGAATGCTGGCCAAGGGCGACGGAGGAAGGTGAGAATGGCGTGGCGCTGTTCCCGCTGAACCGGAAGAAGAGCGTCACCTTTGGTCTTGGGACCCTCGACCGGCAGAGAAGCAAGATACTCCTCCTTGGTCACTGGCCCGATCTTCGGAGCTGGGGCGACCTTCTTTGGAGGAGCGGGAGAGGTTCCCAACATGGCGTCGATCTTGGCCTTCTCCTTCTCCAGTCGGATAGCCTCATGTGGACGCTTGTCCTTGGGCTTCTGCTCCTTTTCTGCGCCCGTCACCTTGTTGCCGCGCATGGCCATGCGAAGGTTCTCGGACGGGAGGAGAGCGTCGAGATCCTCGAAGTCGCCTTCCTTGAGTTGTTCGCGGAGGAGCTTGTCGTTGCGCGCCTGCTGCTTCGTCATAGGGCCGATGAACAATTTCTTGATAAAGGGGAACTGCTTCTCCAGTTGAGCATCGAGCTCCTTCTCCTTATCCGCCGCGCGCTTCTTCTCCGCCTCGAACTGCTCTTTCGACGGCGGGCCGTGAGGCTTGGGGAAGGCGATTGGGGCGAAACAAAAGTCGGGAAACTTGTCAAGGCCCTTGCGTGCCTCTTCACAGTCCCGCAGCTCTGTTTCGAGCTTGGCGATCATGCGGTTGTGGTTCAGCCAAGCGTCCTCGCCACGGATGTAATCGTTGTTCGCCTGCTCCCAACGGAGCTTGGCGATGACGTATCGGAGAGCGTAGGCGTGGTGAGAACGGAGTAGGGCGTAGTCGACGACCGGTCCGGTCTTTGGGACGACGGGGTAGGAGCGACTGGGAGTGATTGGGGAGGTTGGGGTGGCGGGAGGAGTAGGGATCTGGGTGAGAACAGCAGGGTGAGAAGGCTTGAGAGTGAGTGCAGCGGCCATTCTGAGATATCGTCGGTTGTGTGTGATAGTTGGGAGGGGTAATGAGGATTGATGGGTGGTGGAAGATGTGATGTTCTCGAGAGATATCGAGGGGATGGCAAGCTGTTATATGCCTTGAGCTTCACATCTCCTTTTTTAGCGGGATGACTCCGAGTAGACCCATTCACCTTTCATCTGTCTGTCGGTCCTTTGAGGTTGTCCGACAGGTGTCAGCTCCTCTCCCCGTAATCTCAACGAGCCTTCGCTTCACCGCACCTCTCATCGGCCGCCGCGTACCTTCCTCAGTGTCCGGACAGCGAGCTGAAGAATTCTCTGGAAGCTAACTCAAGGTGTCTCGGCCACTGCCACAAATCGACTGCCACTCAGCCCTGGACGTTTATTGCTGGCTCTTTTGGAGCGCGGAAACGACAACATCGCTCTACTCGCGATTGCTATTGAGCTGGACGTAAACTCGAGTCGACTGACATGGCAGACCCCGACGCGGAAAGCTCATCGCAGGCTCTTGAGAGGTACATCACTGCCCAGCTCGCCGCTCTCAATCTCGATGTTCCTGCAGACGATGTGAGCGCTCAGACACCTCTCCTTGGGAGTAGGTCTTCCGCTGATTCTGCTTCGCAGGTCGAATACATGGCCCGTTTCGTCGAGGAGGAGGGGCTGGAGCGGGTCGAGAAGGTCGAGGGTGTGAAAGGCATGCTCGAGGGCGTCGCCGGTGAGGTAAGTCACGACCCGGCGGCCGATCTTAGCGGCTGACAACTCGCAAGGGTGGCCTACCGGACGAAGGCTTGGACGAGGCACTCGGGCGGGTGGTGGACGAGTGGGGTCGGCTCAAGATTGAGGAGGCAGAGGCAAAGACAGCTGCAGAGCAACGTACGATACCCTCAGCCAAGACTCGTCATCTCAGCCAGCTGATAGAGTCAGCGTCGCCATCAGCGCCCTCGCCCCCTCCTGAACCCGATCCTCTGGCCGGGTTGTCAGAGAAGGAGATCGCCAAGCTGCATGCCATGCGCTATGCCTATCTCGAAGGCGAGGAGCCACCGATCTTCGACGACTCAACCAGAGGTGACGCTCCTCCAAGACGCCAAGCCGCGACGGAGGCCGAGGCGAAAAAGTTGGCCGAGGAGAAAAGGCAGTTGATCGAAGCGGCGATCAAGTTGGACGGGAAGAAGAAGAAGCACAGGCGACAACAAGAAGGTAGGCGAGGTCAAGCCGGGCTCGGATGGTGCTGACACCCTGTCAGTCGACTTGATGGCTCCGAATCTGAATAGGGAAAAGATTGCGTACCGAGCTCAGATGGAGAAGGAGGCGGCGAAGAAGGCGGCGCACGACAAGAAGGACCGAGACAAGGCGGCGCTCGACAAGCAACGGTGTGTCGCCTCGCTCCCGTCCCATTTTTCCTCCCACCCCCCTGCTTCTCCGCGGCCATCCTTCCTCCTCGTGCTCGCTTCGAACGCAGGCTGATGTGAGTTGCAGAGCCGACCAGGCCAAAGCCAAGGCCGACAAGCAGAAGAAAGCAGCCAAGCAGGAAAGACGGGCGTGATGTGGTGACATCTCGTCTATGAGTCTACCCTCGCATGCATGACTAGCTACATTCGGACAAGGCAGGTACAGGGTCCATGTCATCAACAGCACTGCAATGTGCCTTTCGTCGTAAAATCGTTAAAAGTCGTGTCCATGTCAAGCCGCAGAGACAGCAGCAGACCGGGATGTAGCGTTCTCACCCCTCGCGATGGCGGCGATATCACCCGGTGAAGGTTCGCGCATCATCCTCCGCAAACGAACCAGCTCTCCCGCGAGGTATCTGGAGCAGTATCAGTGACCCGGCATCTTTGATTCTGCTCGCACTCACTCCGCAGTCTCTTTGGCTTGCTGACTGTCGGCAAAACTCCGCTCGAGTTCGGTCTTGAGAGTTACTAATTGTGCCTCAAAGGCGGTGTTGACGTCCGCGGACTGTTGTGAGGCTTTTGCGGCGAGTTGCTGGATGGATTGCCTTTCCGCGCTGAACATCAGCAACGAGCTTGGAGACAAGCTCACCTCTGCGATTGAACAAGCTTGACCAATGTGATGTGTTTCAGGCGCTGAGATCTCAGCGCACTTCAGTGTTCAAGGACATCACCCACGGCTTCTTCACGCTCCTTCCGGTTCCTTTCCTCTCCCCTCTTCCACTCATCCCGTACACCTCGAAGCTCTCGACTCCATGCCTCGCGCAGGCTTCGCACGCTATCTTTCAGACTGTTGCACTCCCTCTCCGCCTTGATCTGGGCGGACTGCGATTCAGCGAGCTGAGCCGTCATCTGTTGCAGCGATTTCTTGGTCGATTGCTCGAGTGCCTTTCGTGTGGAGACGTGTTGTGCCAGCGAGGCCTCGGCAGTGCGGGCGCGTTCCAAGACCTCTGCGCTTTCGTTAGCCTCGAACAGAGTCAAGCCGGGCGCACTTGCCTTGCAGCAATCGCTCCTTGCGTGCTATCACATTGTTCTGACTCTCGCACTCGATCCGCATGCGTTCACGTGTCTCTTTGAGATCCTCCGACTGCCTAGTGAGCTGGGCGCGGGTCAGCATTGGTGCAGCGCGTGACGGCAATGGATACCCACCTGCCCGATGACACGCTGATGGCTCCTCGCTTCCTGTTTGACGCGGTCGAGGTGGGTCCTGAGATTCAACAGTTCGGTTTGCAGTCCATCGATGACTCTGGTGCTGGCGGCCGAAGTCGGAGGACCAGTGACTCGTCGCAGGCTCGATGTGACATTAGGACTCAGACGCCCTTCGAGGCCAGGTTGTCCCAAGCCCAGACCTCGAGTGTCGTTGGCGGTATGAGGGAAGGATGGAGAATTTGGGCCGAGAAAGGGGGAGCGGAGTGAGGATTCGTATTCGAATGTTGGTGACGGGGAGGTCATCTGCCCGCGGCTGGCAGGCCGGGGGATCGCGGACGGTGATGGGACCGGGGAGTTGGCAAGGAGAGAGGCCGCATGGGTGACGGTAGAGACTGGTATGCCTGTGATGTCAGGTGACGGACGCCGACGGCCGGTTACAGTACTCACGACTTAAACCCAAGCGACCGTCCAGTATGCGCTCCCCAGCAGGCGTCTTTCCCGGAGTGATTGCCGAGCTGCGGAGATCGTAGCTAGGACTGGAATGCGGCAGCCGTTGCAGAGCTGTGAAGTCAGCCGCGTCCACACGTGACTCGACTTACATGGCTCGGTCCGAAGCTGATCCTCACCCGCTTCGCGACTCTCTGCTTGGATATCCTCCTCAATAGGAGAGTGAGGCGGTAACCAGTCGTTCCCCGGAGTAGAACCCTCCGCCTCGGGCAAGCCCACAAGGCCATAGACCGGTGTGCGAGGCCCATTCAAGGTGGGAATTCTCGGTGACATGAGTTTGGGGGAGCCTGGGATCGAGGGTTCAATGTTCATCGCTGCCGAGAGCTCGACAACGCGCTGGTGGGATGCTTCGAGCGAGTTTTTCAGCCGAGCGATCTGCGCGCGCAACTGGGCTACGCTGCGTCAGTAAACTGAAGGCCCCTCGATTGGGAGCAACACCGACCTGGGTCCTCGCTATCTGTCGGCTCGGCTACTTTGCCATTGGCTAGACCTGTTAGGAGGCTATGTCTCCTGTTGGCGCCCATGGGGCTCGCTTTGCCATTACGGATGTGCGCCTTGCCATTGCTCGTCGCGAGCGGACTCTGAGCACGAGGCGATGAAGGAGAACCGTTGCCGGCGTTGGTGGACTGTTGAAGGACCGAGTTGACCGACGCGCGCCGGTTCACCGCGACGGGGATCTGCGATGGAGGTCGGTCCGTCATACAAGGCAAGGCGAGGGGCAGGGAGAGGCAAGGATGGGGAACGGTGACACGCCCGGAGCCGTCTTTACTCGTGCCGGTGTGGCTTCAGAGCTACTGCAGCTGTGTCGAGATATTGTCAAGTTGCAGAGAGCGAGAGAGCAGCTGAAACCCATAGCCGTAGCCATTCTCAAACAACCAACGGTCACGTGACTCTGGCCAAAAGTTGAATTGGGTGGCCAACTACCCATCTCCCACCGAACGTATATCCATCCTATCCTTGCATTCCGACTTTACAGGGCAGCAACGGGGCCCGTCGGACACAGCGACCAAGAAGCTCTTTGCTCACAACATGTCACGACCCCGGGGCGGCTTCCGAGGCGGCTCTCGAGGTGCTCCTCGGTTCGGCGATCGAGCATCCGGCAGAGGGCGTGGGGGAGGTCCACCAGGTCCTCGTCTCCCGTCTGCCCTCATGTCAGAAGTTGACGAGACGTATGGTCAGTCAGCATCAGCCTGAGGAGAATGTCTCGAACTGACTGTGCATAGGCACATCCAAGCACAGAAGAGGACTGCCAACACGCAAGGAGATTCGCAAGGAGGCCCGTCACGGTCGACGGGCTGGGCCGACAGGACCCGCCGACAGGCAGCGCAAGGCACAAAAGCAGATGGAGACTTCTTCAGAACCAGAGGAGGAAGAGGATGAGGAAGAGGACGGACCAGGGAATTCGACCAAACTTGAGGCGCTTGCTCGCGTTTCTGCCCACGCCGAATCATCGACGATGGGAAAGAAGAGGGTGCGGGATGATACGGAGACCCAAAATGCGAAAGGCAAGAAGAAGTCGAAGCTACGCGAGATATCGCTGCCAAAAGCCAAGGCGGGAGACCAGGAGGATGGCGAGATTGAATGGCTAGAGTACATGTTACGCAAGGAGAAAGGGAAAGGCAAGCAGGAGGAAGGGAGCGATGACGGTCTAGACGGTATGTCGTGCGTTGGATGGTGTACAGTTCTGACAAAGATGCAGATCTATTGGACTTTGCCGACCTCATTGGACCGGGCGGCAAGGGATTGAGTCGTGGCGTCAATGGCAATGGCTTCGACGAAGACGACTCCGCCGAGGACGAGGACGAGGAGTGGGGCGACATGGCACGCGAGGAGTCTTCTGACCAGTCGGAACAGCCGTCGGACTTGGATCAGAGCGGCGGGGATGAGAGTGGTGATTCTGGACACGGGTCTGAGGTTGATGATGACGAGGAGGTACGATACCTTCTTCCCGGCAAAATTGAAAGTCTGACCCCCTCTTAGTCTGTCGAGGATGACCGTGACTGGAGCGGCACAGATGTGAAGCAAAGGTTGGATAACGAGCCGGAAGCCACTGGTTCATGGCACGGCATATCCTCACCCTCACCCTCTCGCTCCGACTCCTCTCCAGTACCTCCTTCCGCTCCGACTCCGGGCAAGTACGTCCCGCCACATTTACGTGCGGCGCTCTTGGAGGAGAAGGCATTGGGGAACAAGCAAAAGGCGGAAGAGAGGCAGAAGCTTGAACGGAAGGCCCAAGGTCTTTTGAACAAGTAAGTATCCCTGTTACAAGTGGATCCCGCTCACGCTGCATAGGCTGAGCGAAGCGAATATCGAGTCGATACTGGGTGACATCGAGGCGCTATACCGCGATCACAGCCGACACGGTGCGGTCACATTTGCACGTCTCATGTAAGCGCTAACCACTCGTACAGATGTCACGACGACTCTCACGAATTTGGTCATACAGATGATATCGAGCCGAAGCAATCTACTTGACTCGTTTGTCGTCCTGTACGCTACCCTCATTGGTGCATTGCACCGCATAGTGGGGATAGAATTTGGTGAGTGAGCGGCTATGCCCAGCTGAGATGCGACTGACAACCCAGGCGCTCATTTCGTACACACGCTCATCATGCGCTATCACGCCCTTTCTCTTGGGTCCTCGGCCACGTCGACTCTTCCCGCCAATATATATGAGACACCCGACGCCTCGAAAGAATCCCTCAACCTCTTGGTTCTCATCGCTGAGCTGTATAACGCTCAAGTGATTTCGGCGAAGCTCATCTACGATCTCATCCGTGGCTTCATCGAGTCTGGGTCGACCGAGCAAGGAGTGCTAGGCGAAAGAGAAGTAGAGGGCTTGCTAAAGGTTCTCAAGAGTGAGTCGCTCTTGCAAGCTGCGGCTGACATTTCCCAGACTGCGGCCCACAGCTTCGTAGCGACGACCCAGCCAGTCTCAAGGACATCGTTACTCTTGTCCAGGACAAGATCAAAGGGAAGGAGTCGACCATGACGTAGGCGATTTGACAGTTCGTGACGGCATGTAGCTTACGCGCTTAGGGTCCGAGCACGCTTTATGGTGGACACGTTGACCAACCTGAAGAGCGGGAAATCAAAATCGGCGAATGCGGATCAGGGTGGCGAGGCTGCGGTGCGAATGAAGAGGTTTCTTGGCGGACTCGGTCGCAAGCGTCGACGTGAGCGAGAAATCAGCACGTTGTGCTTTGCAAGTTGCTGACTGCTCAGTGCTTGCGTATGAGCCGCTTCGCGTCTCCCTGTCGGATCTGTTGTCAGCCGACACCAGAGGAAAGTGGTGGTTGGTCGGCGCCGGTTGGTCAGGCAACCCGCTCGCCGAGCGTGAAGAGGTCATCGCGGCCCAGCCAAAGAAAAATGTCAAAGTGAAGGAGGACGAGGAGGTGCTCCTCGAAGTGGCGAGGAGGCAGGGCATGAACACCGACGTGCGACGTGGGGTCTTTGTCACCCTGATGACCAGCGAGGTGGGCGCGCGTTTCTCATTAGGGTATCAGTGTTTGTGCTAACCCGATCACAGGACTACGTCCACGCCTGCGATCGTCTAGCACAACTTCGCCTTACCGATGTGCAGCAGCGCGAGTTGGTCCGAGTGGCCCTTCACTGCTGCGGGCTCGAGAAGACATACAATCCCTACTACACCCTGATTCTCAACCACCTCTGCTCGGCCTCGTACGATCATAGGTTCACTCTGCAATACGCTCTCTGGGACTTTCTGCGAGGGCTCGACGAGGGCGAGAGTGGGCAAAGCGACGCGAAGGCGCGTCGTAGAAAAACAGCCAACATCGCAAAGGCCATCGCGTATATCATTGCCCGAGGGAGCATGGATCTAACAGTTTTCAAGGTGAGGCGAGAGTTGTCGGACGTTCTGACGGCTGCAGGCGATCGACTTTACGGCCCTCCAATCGCCGACCATCACGTTTTTGACGACGTGCGTCTCGCACCTGATCATCGCCACGCAAACGCAATCGCCGCTTTTTGCCCTACCCAAGTCTTTCAAGAAGTCTGCATTCGACCCAGAGCCGGTCGAGGCGCTTTTTGAAAGAACGCTGAGCAACTATGAGCTTGCTCAAGGATGGGCTTGGTTGATGCAGAGGGAGATGGGGAAGAAGGGCAACGTGGGGGCGGAGGCGGTGGGGCCAGTGGAAGGGGAGGTGGTGAAGCTGGGGCTGGGTGTTGCAAGGGCTGTCGTGTCGAAGGCAATTTGAGTCGGGATCAACGTCGGTTTGCGCGATCCACTGCAAACATTTGCATGCACAATCACAGCTACCAAGGGACGTCAAGTCGTGATGGCGACCACTCTCGAAGTTCTCATACTACACTGCCATTGATTGTAGTCGGCTGGTTCGAAGAGGCAGTCTCATTTCCCGTTGAACCATCTGATGAAGGATTGAGGGTGGTCTCGATGGAATCCCCTTTGTCGCTGATAGGGACAGGGCCCGACCTCTTTTTGGACGATCGCAGCAGACCACCCTGTGCTGGGGAAGCGATCTTGTGAGTGTTCCCGACCGAGCGCATGTCTTTGCTCTCTGACTCTGCGGGCTGCGTTTCCGAAGGTGCCGTGTCACCACGCCATGCCTTGTAGCCGTAGTACGCCAACGGCGCAACGGCGAGAGCTGTGGCCGCCAATTTGGCCGATGTGGGCGCTGCAGTCCACGCCTGACCCAGGTCACCAACGGCGGGCTCACCCCATTGCTTCCAGGTCTGAGCGAGCTCGCTCGCAGCGTCCTTGCCCCACTCCCAACCAGACTTGGCCAGGCTGGTCGCTCCGTCCCAGTGATCTTTCAGATGAGTCGCTGCGGACTTGTCAAACACGCTGGTGGCGAACCTGCCGATGGGTCAGCCGATCAGACATCCGGACGACTCACTGATGGGCATCCTTGGTGGTGGCGTAGTTGATACCGAGACCGTACAAGGGGACTTGGTGCATACTGGCCACGGTGTTTACCGATTCGCCAAAGAACCTGCCAGGTGAGTCCAGTTAGCGTCGCGCAATACTCACTTCAGCCAGCTGCGTGGCTCCTCGGCCTGGTCCTCTTCTTGCTCGACCTGATAACTATGAGTGCCATCGGCAAATGAATGCTTGATGGTGAACGGTCTGGAAAGGTCAATGTTGAGGTCGTACAGAGGTGCGACAGTGGCAGGGGAGGTCGTCAACTCCTGCACGGTAGTTGTCTCATCGTCAGCCTCGGCAGGTGCTTTCAGCGAAGTGATTGTAGCGCTCATGATTCGGTAGTCTGTCAGCAAGTGAGTGGCAAGTGGGGATGGCGGCGAAGGAGGGGATATCAGGCAGGCAATTGACTGGGGTTTGTGAGGTCGCAAACAGCTGTCAACGGAGGTCACGACAAAGGACGATCCGAAGACGCTATCAGACATGGCGACGCAGCGCCATACGAGGTTCTCGAAGGCGCCACTGAGTGAGCTGCTCGTAGCCTTCGAAAGGAGCTGTCGACCCTCCCCGATGATAGCACGGAACGTTTGCATGCAATCGGCGCGAGGAAAAGGAGTAGTGTCGAACGCGTCTTGGGTCCCCAGCCATGACGACCTCACCAAGAGGTAAGGCCCGGCGGACGACCCACCCAATAACGCTTTCGGTAATGATCGCTCTCTTCTACGAGTATGACGGCCTCTTGGACCACGGGCATTAGGGATGCGACTCGTGAGAGGATCCACAAAGAGACCCAGAGGTGCTTTTGAGTAGAATGTTTTGCGTTAAGGAAAGAGATTGAAGGCAGGCGACGCGGAAAATGTATGCAGCGACGGATCGTCGGCCGGGTGAGAAGGAAACGCCACGTCACGAAAAGACCGGTGCGGACGGGAGCAGATTCGGCGTTTTGTTTGCGGCGCAAGTGCCGGATTGTTTAACGCCGAGAGAGAGAAACTGTGGCGAAATATCTCGCCTGCATCAAGGCTGAGCGGGGTGGTCCCGCCAGCAACCAACCACTCACTCTCACCCTCGTGCCCCGACGCTCTCCCTCGACTTTTGCTACAATTCCTTCAAACCATCCTTCTTCCTATCCGTCAAGAAGTTTGCTTTGACCTTCTAAGCCGCCAAAATGGTCAAGCACAACAACCAACTCCCCAAGAACCACTTCGTACGTTCCCGGCCTGTTGCCTGGAGATGGCGGCCGGGCTTGGAGATTGGATGGGTGGATCGTGTGTCGTGTTCGTCCGCTGACATGGCGTCTTTCCCGTAGCACAAGGACTGGCAGAGGCGGGTCAAGACCTGGGTGAGTGCTTCCCTCGTCAACGTTCTTGGTCGTCGTGTCTGACTCTTCCCCAAGTTCGACCAGCCCGGCAAGAAGAAGAGCAGGCGTGTGGCTCGTTCCAAGAAGGCCCTCGCGACCGGCGCTCAGCCTCTCCAGCGTCTTCGCCCCGCTGTCCGCTGCCCGACTCAGCGATACAACATCCGTGTCCGAGGTGCGGCGAGATCACTCTGGAGATGAAAGGGAAACGGGGAATCGGAGCTGATTCGTTCTTTGCAGAGGGCCGTGGTTTCACCCTTTCCGAGATCAAGCTCGCCGGCATCCCCAAGAAGCAGGCCAAGGGTCTCGGCATCGTCGTCGACCACCGCCGACGCTCCAAGTCGGAGGAGGGCCAGAAGCTCAACGTCGAGAGGCTGAAGGAGTACCGCAGCAGGCTCGTCGTCTTCCCCAGGAAGGCGGGCAAGCCGAAGTCTGGTGACGCTACCGTGAGTGGAGCGATGTTTCACGGGGCAGGCGGAGCACACCGAGCGCGTCACTGCTGCGACTTTGTCGAGTCATCGCAGCGTCGATTGATTGCCACTGACACCCGTTGCAGGGCGACGACCTCACCGCCCACATCACCCGCGCCGTCCCCTCCATCCCCTCCACTTACGAGGCCGAGGCTCCCCGTGCCATCACCGAGGAGGAGAAGGAGGTCGACGCCTTCACCACCCTTCGTCTCGCCCGCGCTGCCCAGAGGAACGAGGGCCAGAGGAAGAAGAGGGCCGAGGCCAAGGCGGCCGAGGAGGCTGCCAAGCAGAAGTAGATGGCACCACCGGATGGCGGCTGGCGGGGTTAGGGGGAGTTGGGCGGGGCGTGTACATTTCCTTTGCGGTGGCTATGCACCTCATGACAGAACTGGGCTACGTGCTACGTGCTGGGTGCTGGGTGCTATAGCGGTGTTGATGCGCGTTGGTCACTGTCAGTGGTGTTGCTGCTAGTAGACCGCAGGCTGGTGCCACTAGCGGGATCAAATCGGGGTTAGGCCTTGGCCCAGCCAGGAACCTGGGGTTTGTGCTCCGACGCGATTTGCGGGTCTCCGCCCCCAACTAAACTCGCCAAAAGTCAGTCGCCCCATCCCATCGTCCCATTCATTATCGGTCCACATCCACCTCCTCATCCTCTCTTCTCTCTTCTCCAGCAACATCACGAAACGGCTCGGCTTCTCTAGCCACATATACCCTCTTCTCCCTCCTTCCTCACCCGCATATCTCAACGCACGTCCACATCCATCATGGCTCCCGCGGAAAAGGGCTTTAGCTGGTCCAACATTGCTGTTGGTGAGTCGCGCCCCGGCCATCTCCGTCCGGCCCGGATCCAGCTCGATCCTTGCAAGGCTCATCCTGCGCAGGTGCCACCATGAACATGTTCGAAGTCACAACTCTCGGGCAACCTCTCGAGGTGCTCAAGACCCAGATGGCTGCCAACCGTAGCCAGACAATGGCCCAGGCGTTCAGCACCGTCTGGTCCCGCGGAGGTGTCGCCGGTTTCTACCAGGGTCTGATTCCTTGGGTGCGTGCACGAGACAGCCGCTCGAGTCCTTGCCAATCTTCTGACCGCCTCAGGCATGGATCGAAGCCTCTACCAAAGGCGCTGTCCTCATCTTCACATCGGCCGAGATCGACAAGTACTCGCGCAGGTCGCTTGGCGTCTCTCCCGCTACCGCTGGCATGCTTGGTGGTATCGGCGGCGGTATCGCCCAGGCTTACGCGACGATGGGTGCGTGTGCAGACCTTCTCGTGATAACTGGTCATTTTAGTAAGCCCCGCTAACACCCTCGTCAGGCTTCTGCACGTGTATGAAGACCGTCGAGATCACCCGTCACAAGCAGGCGGAGACCGGCGCAAAGCCCGAGTCCACTTTCAAAGTCTTCATGGACATCTACCGTCGCGAGGGTATCGCTGGTATCAACAAGGGTGTCAACGCTGTCGCTCTCCGTCAGGCCACCAACTGGGGTTCCCGCATGGGCTTTGCTCGTCTTGCCGAGATGACGCTCCGGAAGGTCCGGGGACTCAAGGAGGGGGACAGGCTCGCAGCCTCGGACAAAATCCTCGCCAGCTCCGTCGGCGGTGCACTGGCTACCTGGAACCAGCCCATCGAGGTCGTCCGCGTCGAGGTGAGCCCATTGCGATGGCAGTGAAGTGAATCGCCTGACTCTCTGTTCAGATGCAGTCCGCACTCAAGTCGGTCGACCCTACCCGCCCGGCGAAGAAGACCGTGCTCAACACTCTCTCCTACATCTACCGCCAGAACGGTATCCGCGGTCTTTACCGCGGCGTTACGCCGCGTATTGGTCTTGGTAAGTAGCAAAACATTTTGTGGTTGTGTCATCGTCCGGTTGAGTGTGGCTGATGATCTGCAGGCGCTTGGCAGACGATCTGCATGGTCAGCTTTGCCGACTACGTGAAGGCTGCGTGAGTGACTGCCAAGCAATTCCACAAGACATTCGCTAACGCTTGCATAGGATCGGGACCGCGCCGAAGAACGTTTAGATGACTGGTTCGGCCGGGCTCTTTGAGATCATTCGATTCCCGTCTGCATTGTATATACCGCTGCATAGAGCCGTACATTTTCCCGTGGTCTATTCGAGTAAGAGGATCACGGTGATGAATCTTTTATCAGGTCCTCCGCAGCGCCAATGGGGTCAGCCTGCTCCTTGAAGACCGTTGCAAGATCAGTGAAGCGGCGGCGTTCTTGAGGCAGGGCAGTGGAACGAGCAGCTGGGTGCCACAGACTTTTGATGGATGACACAGACACAGTACAGATTTGATCCCGCCCCAGTCGCGACACACGCGACGCACCCTCCCCCCCCCCGCCGCCGTCGTCGTCGTTTGGTCGTTTGTCGTTGTCGACGACGTTTGACTTTCGTCGTCTGTTCGCTCCTTGTCCTCCGATCACATTCGCATTGGCGGTGAAGAGCGCATACATCTATCCGACACAGGACACGATCGCCCGCGTGCCAGTCGAACCCCCGCCGCCTTCCCGCACTTCGCTCCTTTCTCCTATCTCGTCTCGGCCTTTTCGTTGGAGCAGGACTCGACACCTACCCTTGATCACACTCGCTTGATATTTGGTGAGTAACTTCTTTCCCGCGTCACTCTCCTGGTCCATCGCCTGCCACCTTCGCCACTCATCTCGTTGCCCACTGAATCACTCACAGACATCATCGTGGGACAGGCTGGACACCTGAGCCCCAGACACCCAAGACACCCCAGACATACTCATACGTCCGCCATAATCCCCGCCATGGCATCGCAAACCCTTCGTCCCCACCGCTCCCCCTCCCCTTCCCCGGCCCCATCGACGCCAGTGAACCCTTCCAACCCGGCAAAGCTCACTCGTCAATCCCTCGGTCCTCCTCCAACGACGTCCTCGGGTGCGGCTCGAGGCTTCGCCGGTCTCGGCATCTCTGGCTCTCCTGGATTTGGATCCGGCGGCTCCCAGCCTCGTCATGTGAGCTCCAGTGTCGCACTGGGACTCGGCAGCACCGGGCGGGACAGCCTGTCCCCCAGACCCAGTTTCGGCAGTACCACCAACAGGGCGGTGTCTGGCGGTACCGGCCGTCCGAGTTCCGAATTCCTGCCTGGTGGCGCTCCGAGGGAAGTCAAGACGCCCGAGGGTGAGTCGTTGCCTGGGGATTGCGCTGACCATGCCAGCCGAGCAGATTGACCAGTGGTTCAAACACCTCGCCAGCTGGGAGGTGACCCTCGAGGAGATGGCGGCCGCATCGACCGATCAGAATTTTACCGAGGAACTTGGCGCCATTGAGCAATGTAAGTGTGATACTTGGACGCTGCGCTGACAACAGGGTTCCGCGTTTTGTCCGAGGCGGAACGCACAGCCGCTCTGTATTCACTCCTTCAGCACTCCACTCCCGTCCAGATCCGCTTTTTCATGAGCGTGCTCCAGCACATGGCGCAGTCTGATCCCATGACGGCGCTGCTCTCGCCAAATCCGGCGCAGAGCAGCTTGCAAACACAGATGGAGGCAAAGCTGGCAAGTATGAACCTCAAGTCGCCCTCCGCTGGCGGAGCAAGTGGCTTCCCTGGCTCGCCGACTGTCAACCAGTTCCTCGCCCCAGAGGCCGCGTCCACATCCACCGGTGCGAACCAATCCAAGCTTCGGCAGAATCGCATCTCGGCGCCCGGCACTTTGCAACCGTCCGACCGCTGGCAGGGTCAACTCGATCAGGTTATCGAGCGCGGGCCTTCTCCTGGCGTCGAATCCAACACATCGAGCAGGAGCAGGAGCCCTGCACCCGAGCCCAGGCCAAAGAGCACAGATTTTGCCGGCAAATCGCGGGAGTCTGATACCGGCTTCGCTCGATCACCTCGTTTGTCGGGTGGTCTTGGACTCGGCCTTGGACAAACCGAGGCATCCCCGGCTTCGAGCCCGTACCTGAACAACGCTAGCTGGGCCAGCATGAGCAACACGCCGCTTGTACCCATGTTCACCGATCCCAAGATTGATGTTGGAATGTCGAGTGCGCTCAACATGGCCAATCTCCAACTTGCAGCCGCGGTCGGCAACCCGACCAGCCGAGTGGCGCTCGATGATGTTCGCCAGTATCGCCGCGCTGGTGCTGCTTCTGGTGCGACTGGTCGCAACGTGTCGGGTCAGTACAACGACGACGGCGAACTCGTCAACTCCCAGGCTCACCAGCCTGGTCGTTCGGCGTCGCCACTGGCAAGCAGTCCTTTCAACGGGCAGAGCTGGAGCCGCAGTCCTGTCATCGACCAGTTTGGCCTCGGCGGTCTCGGTCTTGGCGACACCAATGCGCTTGCTGGTCTGGGCATGAACTTCAGCAACAACCTCAACCCTCTCGTCAACCCCAACGCGGCTCAGATGCTTGCCTTGGCGCAGGCGCAACAGCAGCAGCTCGCCACTGCCGCGAGCTTTGCCCAGGCTGGTTATGGTGGTCAGCCAGGGGGTCAGCTCAACCTACCTCGAGCAAGCGGGCGCCCGTCTACCGGTCGTCGCAGCCCTCTTCTGGGCAAGAGTCATTCGCCCAGCCCGGCGGGCGATCGAGCGGCGGCGGCAGGCGGCGGAGGAGCAGGCGGTGGTGCAGGCGTCGCGGGGCCAGACGACATCGATCTGAAGATCCTCGAGGACGTGTCGAGCTGGCTCAGAGTTCTCCGTCTGCACGTGAGTGACGCATCTCCGCATTCGAGGCTCCCTTTACTGACTGGCACTCAGAAATACACTACCAACTTTGAAAAGTCCAACTGGAAGCAGATGGCGCTCATGACGGATGCGGATTTGCAGGACAATGGTGTCAACGCCCAAGGCGCGCGCACCAAGGTGGGTACCAGTCAAGACCACGGTTCCAACATACAAAGCTGACCTTTGACCAGTTTCTCAAGGTGTTTTACAATGTCCGAATCAAGTTTGACATCCCTCACCCCGAGGGACAGGAGGAATATGCCCCGGGAGCGACCAAGGAGGGAGACAAGTGACGATGATGTGGATTTGGCTGCTGATCTATACCGGCCGACGTTCAACGGATTCTTCTTGCGACGAGCTGCAACGAGCTGCCATGCATTGGCAGCGGCATCATACCCGATCTGTGACATGCATGAAACCCAGAATACCTCATACATTGGCGGTTGACACGGGGTCGCAGCCCAGAGCCTTTGCCACCTTTCAGTCCACAGCCGATACAATTACGTAATTCCCCTCCCGGGTCCAAAACGCCGCCAAAATCCGCCTCGCCTGCCTGGTGAGGTCCAAATAACGGCATCAATGACCAGTCGTGTCTCGTTTCTTCTTCAACATCAGCAGGTGGGTCGACTCGCTTGCCATTGTCCCTCACGCCCCAAGCTGACACGCTCTGCAGCTCCAAGGTCACAATGCTCGCTACACACAGAGGAGCGCCCTAGGTATGTCCCATGCCCTCGGCATCCATGTCACGCCGCCATCGCTGACTCTTGTTGAAGCGCGCCCCCTCCCATTTGCGAGCGGGCTAAGGTCCTGGAATTCCAACCCCCACAAAGACTGGTCCTTACCGGATCCTCGGCCAATCGTCGAGTAGTGCCCGACCAGAAATGCGTCCTCGTCCTGTCCCAACCTCCTCGAGGTGACCCAGAGATGCGCAGAGCGCGGAGGGTATGGTGGGCGGCGGACTTGGTATGGGTGCGGGGGGTCGCCTTGTGTCCGTGTTCTTCCCTCGTCGTGGTCTCACGCAGGGAGAGTCCCCGCTTCGGCGGGGAAGTGTCGTGGAGAAGCCATGACCCGGATACCAAAAGGCTTTAGTGCAATTTGGTGACGTCCTCGGCCGGCTCTCGCTGTGCAACCCGCCCTTGATGCGGCGGGGAGGATAACTCGATCAGGACTACTCTGGGACTGCTGGTGTTCCTATGGCTCTCGGGCCTAGATTACTCGTCGATGCATAGCCATCCACTTCGCGATTCGCTGAACACACTATCTAAGGGGTATCCCGCAATCTCGCCGACGACGCGTTCCTCTTTTTCCTGCTTCATTCAATCAAGGCGGGGGCACCGCGGCAGTCGCAAGCTTCTCGATGGAGCTCGTGGCACCCGCAGCCGGCGGGGCAGTCTCTGCAGTCTTCGCGTCGGTCGCGGGCGCAGTGGTCGGGGTCGAGACACCCGCCTTCTTCTCGTCCTGGGGCTGTCAGTAAACGCCTCATCCAAGGCGACCAAGCTCGCTCACCGCAATACGCCTGGCCTCCTCGTGAACGTCCAGCACCTGCTTCTGCGTGTCGGTGTAGAACTTGACGACCCTGACAGAGTAAGAGACTGAATCGGAGGCATCCAAGGACCACTCGCACTTACTTCTGTCCCACAGGCGTGGAGATGGCCTTGGAGAAATAGTCGTGGAGCCTAGCACTGACGCCGCGGTTCTGATCCACCTCCTTGGTCTTGGCGGCGAGGATCTGGGCTTGCTCGTTCAGCTTGCCGGAGACGGTCTGGTTCTCTCCAACGACGCGCTGGCCAACAGACTTGTCAATCGAGTTGATGAAAGTCACGAAGCGGCTGGATATGCCTTGCTTTTCTGTAGCGATTCAGCCTCGTTTCTCATGTGAATAGCACACTGTCCAAGCTCACGGTCAAGCTCGATAGCGCGCTGGACGATGTGGTCGCCCATGACGTAGCCGTGGGCGAGGTACTCGGCAACGATAGCAGCCTGTCTCTGATTAACAGCCGAACATCTGTCGAGCGGTTCCAGACAACTGCTCACCTTGGGCTTGTCCTCCTGGGAAATGTCGTGAGTGGTGGCACCGATGGGAGTCGCGCCGGTAGTACCGGTGGGAAGAACCGAAGCGGCCTTGGGCTCTGCCTCAGACGTCGAGGTGACCTCGAGGTGAGCGCCGTCAAGCGTGCCGCCGTTGAGCATCCTGAGGAATGTCAGAGCTGCCGAACACTTGCCGCTGGGAAACCAGTGAGAGCACTCACAGAGAGGTGCGCATGGCGCTGAGCTTCTCAAAGGTGATGTCTGCCTGGTTGGCGTCCTTCTTGACGCTGACCAGCTTGCCGCAGAAGGAGAAGAAATCGTGAAGCTTCTCCTCGGTGGTCTCGGGGGCGAGGCCCGAGACGTGAATGGTGTAGCCGGGTGCGGCGGACATGTCGAACGGGTGGGATGGGCTGGTGTGTTTCAGTCGAGTTGGATGGACTGGGCCTGTGCGTTTGTGTCGCTACAGTGCGATAGCGATTATCCAGTGGCGAGTGGTTGAGGGGAATGTTGTCTGAGGAAAGAGGAAAAGAGAAAAGACAAGAAGAGAACGAGAGTTGCGGAAAGAGACGGGTGGGGGGTTGGGGAGCTGCGGCTGTGCGGTGGCCTCCTGGCTGGCTGGCTGCATACGTCATGTCACCCCGCCGGCCGGCGCTTCCTGCGAGTGGCACCGAGTGCACTTGGTACGGTTCAGTCGAGGGCATGCTTGGATGCTTGGATGTGCTCGAGCATGAGCACCAGCATCGGCAGCAGCATATGCATGCGCCGAGACCGAGACGGAGACGTAGACGTAGACGTAGACGTAGACGTAGACGGATAGGCGTGAGCCATACGCATGAGGAGCAGGGGACTACGGCGAGCCCGTACTATCGACTATTATGAATTGGCTCTGCTCTCCCCTCCTACCCACTCTCACACTCCCAGTCCACCGTGTTCAGATGCCTGCCTCGGCAGCAACGACCTTGAGCTCCTTCAGCCGACTCGCTATGGCCTTACATTTGCTGAGGAGATGATCATCAGCCAACGTTGATGCGCCCTCGCGAGGTCCAAGCTCACTCCTGCAGTGCTGCGGTCTGTTCTCGGCGGATGGCCAATTGTCGCTCCATCAGCAAGACCAGCGTGGCCTCCGCCTGCGCAACACATCTTCAGCACTGCGGATGTGCGACCTTCATAAACACTTGACGACCCGCGCACACACCTGTACACCTCGAAGCTGGTTCGCCGAGACCATTAATGTCGCGGCCAAATTTGTCATGTGTTGGATATACTGTAAGACCGCTGCTCAGCCGGGAGAGTTGCAGTGACCCTCACGGATAGAACCCACCTGATCCCCTTCGTGTGCCCACCCCTTCTCCTCCAGTTCTCCCGGTATTCGAGCAGTGTTGGTGAGGACGTCCAGGAGCAACAGTAGTGTATGCAGAAAAGAGTGGAGCAAAGGCGGAAAAGACGTCTGCGGCTCTTCGTCGGGTTCAACGAACCGCGGTAGTCCAATCGACTCGGCGGTCGGGATGTTGGGTTCAGTCTGCGGAGGTTCGCGAGTCAAGTACAGCTTTACGGCTTCGCAAACATGAGAATCAAAGAACCCACCGTGTAGATCTGCCCAAAGCTCATCCATCTGCCTTCCTCTCTGACCCACTCAGCCCGGGGCTTGTCTAGCAGAGCCCGTAACTCCGTGAGCTCGTGGCGTTGCTCATCGTTGAGGTCGAAGTCTGGGGCAGCGAGGCCATCCACGTCCACATCCGGCCCACTCGCGGCGGCCGCCCCTGCTCTAGCCTTGCTAGTGTTGCTCGGTCCGCCGCGCAACTGCAGAGAGCGACGAAGATTGTCATCCGTGTATGCTTTGTAGAAATCGGGGGGAGGCGGAAAGAGGGTATTGGTGATGGGCACATTGGCGTCCTCCTGAGGTTGGGCTTGTGCGTTCATGGTGCGGTTTCGAAGGAAGGTATGAACGATGGAGGGAAGATGGAAAGAAGAGAACAGTCGCGACGAAAGGAGATGTTTTGGCTGGACAAAGTAGTAGTGGCACTCTTAAACCCGCCTTCTATTGGATGCTGCATATACCCGGTATTGCTACATGGAGAGCAGACGTGTTGAAGGTCGCCTACTTCTTCTTCGCGGCCTGCTCCGCATCCTTGGTGGTCTTGCCGCCCTTGCCATCGCCTAGAAAGAGTCAGCAGCAGACTTGAGGGACAGAAGGAGGCACCCACTCTTCTCCACCGACTTGATCACACCGACGGTCTGCCACGTAACATTTTTTGAGTACCACAATCGCGCCAGCTGCTGTTACGCTCACACGCACCCGCAAGCAGCTCCAGTTGTACTGACCTGCTTCACGAGGTCAGCAACTGCCTTGCAGATCCCATACACTAGGCTGCGTGGGACTGCAACGGGATAGGGAGGAGTCATCGCAATTTAGATAGTACGTCAGACCGTCCGCCGGTGCGATTAGGTCCGATAATCTCAAGCTTTCACTGGAGACATGACGAAGTGATACATATTGTACATGCAAGGTATCAATGCACGGTATAGTACAGGCTTCCGCGCGGGGCCATCCCCGGGTACCGGGTCCAGGTCTTTAGACGAGAAGAACGGAATTGATGCAGCCATCATTTTCTGCGCATTGAGATTAGCTTGAGGCCCCCCCCCCCCCCCAACTGCCATTCTAGGTGCTTACCTGGGTTGTTGGTGATCTGGGCATATTCTGCACAGTGTCAGTAACGCGACACAAAGCCCTTAACGGCGATACACTCACTCGACCAAACCACCTTGCCTCCGGTTGTCACCATTCCCAACTCGCTCACGTTCACCTCGATGATCGTACCCTTGGTCAGAACGCCTAGCGATAGGTCAGAAGACAAACGTGCTGCGCTGCGGAGCTCAACTCGCCAAGAGAGGTGTACAGGGGAGATTGAGGGTTCTTCTTGACGCCGAGGATGGGCAACTGGAACGTGGTCTTGAGTTCGGCTGAGAACTGTCAGCTTTGCTCCACATCTGCACATCTGCTGGTGACGGGCGAAGAAGAGCGAGGAGACGACGGTAGGATGACCTGGTGGTATGACTTACGATGCGTTACATGTGCCTTGGTCATTCGCTACGCAGGTGAGCATCGATTACGCCAAGAACACCTCGAGGTAAACACATACCAGACCCATTGGTCGAATGAAGCGCTTCGATCAGATCAGCCATCATTCCAGCGACATATCCATCTCACTCACCTCCAGCTTGACCGGTTTTCGGGTGAAACCCTCCCCAACAAACGTAGCCTTGTTGACCATCCGCTTCCAGCTCTTGTTTTTGTGCTTGCCCGTCTTGATGACCTTGAACATCTCCTCCTCGGCAATGCCTCGGACCTTGGGCAAGGGCACAGCGTACTTGGCGGCGCGATCTTTTCGTCTGTCCTTGATCGCGGATGAGAGAGCTTTGGCGTCCTAGCAAGATGTCAGTATTGGCCTGGACGCGACGAGTCGGACTCACCTTCTGACCCTCCCTGTCAAGCAGATACGTAGGCAGAGCGCCCTCTTTAACGGCACCGTCATCTTTCTGCTTGACGTTTCTCTCATCGTGCGCCTTGAGCGTCTTCTTCATCTGCACCTTCTCGGCGTGCCGCTTCGCGTGATGAATCTTGGCTTTGAGGCCGAACATCTTCTGCGTGTCGGCCGACGCCTTGTGGGCTTCACGAGCCTCCCGCTTGCGCCTATCGAAGGGTCATTAGGAAAGGTCCATGCCGCGAGAAATCGAAGAAACGAGAACGTACTTGCGCTCATCATGGTCCATACGTCGACCATGACGCCTGCGGTGCTCATCCATGTAATCATTCTGCGAGGGATGGTCAGCTGCCGCCAAGGGCTGTTTACCGTGGGATCGCGAGAGGCGAGACCAACCTGAGGCTATAAGGGAGCATCCACGTCAGCAACGTCGCATACACGGCAACCTGAGCTGCTCACCATCTTGCTGTGTACTCAAACGACTCTAGATCGCTGCAGAAGCGGAATTGACAGAGGAGAAGGGTCAGAAGAGTGAGTGGGAAGGAGTGCAAGGATGATTTTGCACCGAGCCCCAACCGGTCTGGACCTAAGTCCATCGGAAAATTTTGATCCCGTCCGGCATCACGAGAAAAGTTAGCAGCAACAGTGCAACGTTAGAGGACGCCTAGTATTTGTCCTGCTATTCCTTTACACTTTCTCGACTTCTGTATACCGGCAGCATCATGGGGCTCTCAGAGCGCAAGGTCAAGCGTGAGTGTCTGCCATGTACCCCAGTTTTAGTGGTTTCTCGCTGACAATCTCCTCGCAGAGCGCATCGGCGTCGATCCCCGGAACCTCACATGGTCCGAGGACAAGTCCCGTTTCTCTTACAAGCATATGACGGCGCTGGGCTGGACCGACAGGTCTGGTCTCGGTGGATCCGACCTTTCTGGGAACCCCAACCACATCGCTGTCGTGCAGAGGCTTGACAACTCCGGTATCGGCATGGCCCGAGCGCGAAAGGAAGGCGATGACATGAGCGCGGGGGCCGGTCCTGCGGGGAGGGGCCTAGAGGACGTACTCAAGAGGTTGGCGGCTTCAGCTTCGGCGTCGCCTTCGCCTTCGCCTGCTCCTGAGAGCCCTGCTCTCTCACCTCCAGTATCAACCTCAGAGACTGAGGCGACGGACCGCCGCCTAGCTCGTAATCGCATCGCGTGAGTGTATTGAAGTTCGGCAACAAGGACCACGCTGAATTCTCCAGTTCACGACAGAAGCACCTCCACTCAAAGCGTCTGGCGTCTGCTTCTCCTGCTGCTCTAGCAGAGATTCTAGGCGTACCAGCCAGCGCACTGCCTGCCATCCCGTCGCCTTCACCTACACCCGCTCTGGAAATCAGGTCATCGAGTATCTCTGTACCCGCGATCCCCGCGGATCCAGCACCACCATCACTTTCAACTACGCCGGCGCCGCCCACTCGAGACGCCGAGGAGGTCATCTCCACCTCGACTCTCTCCGTATCCGACTACTTCCAGCGCAAGCTACGAGAGAAGATGCTCGCTCGTCAGGCGGCGGCTTCGGCCTCTGGCTCTGTGACCCCTACGCTGTCGGAGGGGAGCCTGGCCTTGGTCAAGGAAGAGGTCAAGGTCGTCGTCGCAGGGACAGAGTGGGAGGGCAGTCGGACGACGTTTGAGGAAACGACGGCCGATTCCGCGGCAGCAGGACCTTCATCGATTCCTTTCACCCCGTCTACCTCCATCGATTCTGACGCCCCTGTCACCGCCAAGCTGTCCAAGGAAGAGAAAAGGGCAGCCAAGGCGGCGCGTCGAGAGGTCAAGGAGGCGAAGCGCGCCCTCAAGGCTTCTCGTGTTGCTGCCCCTTCTAGTGCCGAGACGACGGAAGTGGGAAAGAAGCGGAAACGGTCAGAACGTGGAGACGGGATCCGCGAACCGACCCAGGTCGCGAGCAACGCAGCTGGGGTGCTAGAGCCTGAGGAAGATGTTGGAGTGCCGTGCGCCGCGGATCCGCAGCAGAAAGGGGACAAGAACAACCACAAAGAGAGGAAGCAGAAGCGGGACAAGGGGGACAGATCGGAGAAGCGGGTTAAGAAGGAGACGGCCGGTCGCGCAGTGAAGTCTGCATAGGGCTGGCGGCAAGCACGGGAGGGTGGTAAGTGGCAGAGGGAAGAGAGGAGGAACGCAGGAAGCAAGTGCAGGGAGCTAGGTAGACAGGAGACGAGGGTTCGTGGGAGGTGTGTTGTCCTCCCTGGGGTCATGCTGATTCACGTCGCTTTGTATATGTCTAGATACCCCTTTAGATGTGCTTGATTTACGCCCTTATGAGCATACCATTGGAGGTGGTTCTGGATGCTATCTCGTTTTGGCTTTCAGCCATGGCTCTGCCATCCTCTGAGGGAATGGAGGTAGGGGTTGCCCCTTGTGTGACGTTTCTCGCCTGAAAGGTCCTGGGATCCTGACAGGGGTGTGGCGACGGGTTCTAGTTGGACAGTAGCGATAGCATGCGGTTGGGGAGACAGTCCCTGCCCACCCCGGTGGTCTACCTCCTCCATCGTCTTCTCTCTACCTTTCTCGTCTTCCTTTCCATCTATGCCTGTCCAATGGGCCGAGCGCTGAGTGACGAGGAGCGCGGTGGTAACATGCCATGGTCCAATAGCCCTTTCGGCCAAACTTTGCATGCAACTCCACTGGACAAGTGCCACACTGTCTGCCCGCATCGATAACGCCGAAGCGGTCAGGGTCCCAAAAAATCCTGCGTCGACGGTGGAGAGGGGGGCAGCGGCGTCGCATTTCATCCCCCTCCCCCCCGACCGGTTTCCCACTCTCCTTTCTTCTTCTTTCTCTACTCTTTCTCTCTCGAGAATACACTCAAATCCTCTCTTCTCTCTTCATCTTTCCTCACACAAAAACTACTCGGTGAGTGTCTCTCTGATCTGGTCTGATACCACTCGTCTCTTTTGGGATTCGCCATGGACTGGTTGAGTGTCGGTGGCCATGCCAGCCCTCGAGTGGAGCGGCCGATAAGCCCCCCTTCATCGTCATCCCGACTGGCCGCCTTGTCTTGTGTAGCTTTTCGCTGCCATTGTCTTGTTCCTATCCTCTTGCACCCACGGTCCCCTCCATTCGGAGCGGCTCTGCGGCTCTGTTTCACTCTCGTTCTTCTGCTCCTTCCGCTCCTTCCCGTCCCTTGAGCTTTGACACTCTCGTCTGGACTGCGCTGACTTGGACATAGTCACCATGGGTAAGGTAAGCATTCAGCCCTTGTTGGCAAAAGTCTCTCTGCCCTCCCTGGGCCTCGCGTCAGCGTCTCGCCAGACCACGACCGAATGTCGTGGTCGTCGAGTCGTTTCCCGCCACCCCGCCACCGCGGCGGGAGGCGGAAAAAATTTGTGGCACTGGAGGGTTCTTTTTCGCTGACGCGGTTTCTTCTTCCTACAGGACAAGCTCCACGTGTAAGTACACCTTCGGCTCCCTGGCGGTGGTTCTCGTGCTCATGCTTGTGCAGGAACGTCGTCGTTATCGGCCACGTCGACTCCGGCAAGTCGACCACCACCGGTCACCTCATCTACAAGTGCGGTGGTATCGACAAGCGTACCATCGAGAAGTTCGAGAAGGAGGCTGCCGAGCTCGGCAAGTGTGAGTACAATCTCGTGTTCCCAGAGTCCAGCGGCATCCGAGCTGACTTTCCTATAGCCTCGTTCAAGTACGCATGGGTTCTTGACAAGCTCAAGGCCGAGCGTGAGCGTGGTATCACCATCGACATCGCTCTTTGGAAGTTCGAGACCCCCAAGTACCAGGTCACCGTCATTGACGCTCCTGGTCACCGTGACTTCATCAAGAACATGATCACCGGTACCTCGCAGGCCGACTGCGCCATCCTCATCATCGCCACCGGTATCGGCGAGTTCGAGGCTGGTATCTCCAAGGACGGCCAGACCCGCGAGCACGCCCTCCTCGCCTTCACCCTCGGTGTCAGGCAGCTCATCGTTGCTTGCAACAAGATGGACACCTGCAAGTGGTCCGAGGACCGTTTCAACGAAATCGTCAAGGAGACGTCCAACTTCATCAAGAAGGTCGGCTACAACCCCAAGTCGGTTGCCTTCGTCCCCATCTCGGGCTGGCACGGTGACAACATGCTCGAGGAGTCCACCAAGTGAGTCGCAGCGTCAATGCTTTCCATCATCAGGCTGGTCGCTGACCCCGCACAGCATGCCCTGGTACAAGGGCTGGACCAAGGAGACCAAGGCCGGTGCCGCCAAGGGCAAGACCCTCCTCGAGGCCATTGACGCCATCGACCCGCCGTCTCGCCCCACCGACAAGCCGCTCCGTCTTCCTCTCCAGGATGTGTACAAGATCGGCGGTATCGGCACAGTCCCCGTCGGCCGTGTCGAGACTGGTGTCATCAAGGCCGGTATGGTCGTCACCTTCGCCCCGACCAACGTCACCACTGAAGTGTGAGTGTCCTCAAGTCGCCTTGTGCTCTTACGAGTTGCTGACTCCTCGCAGGAAGTCCGTCGAGATGCACCACGAGCAGATCCCTGAGGGTCTCCCCGGAGACAACGTCGGGTAGGTCCTAGCTTATATTATCCCTTCCCTTACTGTACTCGGCTGACTCGCACCAGCTTCAACGTCAAGAACGTCTCCATCAAGGACATCCGTCGTGGTAACGTCTGCTCCGACTCGAAGAACGACCCCGCCAAGGAGGCCGCTTCTTTCAACGCCCAGGTTATCGTCCTCAACCACCCTGGTGAGCGAAAGTGGCACTGCCACGTTTAATACTGTGCTAACCTTGTGGCAGGTCAGATCGGTGCCGGCTACACCCCCGTGCTTGACTGTCACACCGTAGGTCTTTCATGTGTCTCTTGGTCTCAATGCATCTCTCCTGACTCCTCAGGCCCACATCGCGTGCAAGTTTGCGGAGCTCGTTGAGAGTGAGTACAGATTGCAGAGCTTGTCGATACCGGCGGGCTCAATGGCTCATCTCCCCTCTCCCCTCTCGGCTCTTGCCACCCACCGTCCTCCTATCCCTCTGTCCCTCGGTCTTTTCCTCTCTATGCTTCTATCATCTCCCAGAGCAGCGCTGATCATTTCGCAGAGATCGACCGTCGTACCGGCAAGGCCATGGAGGAGGCCCCCAAGTTCATCAAGTCTGGTGACGCCGCTATCGTGAGTGTTTACGGGAGGAATGATGCCGAATTGGAGTCGGGCTGAATCCCTCCTCAGGTCAAGCTTGTGGCCCAGAAGCCCATGTGTGTCGAGACCTACGCCGACTACCCCCCTCTCGGCCGTTTCGCCGTCCGTGACATGAGGCAGACCGTTGCCGTCGGTGTGATCAAGTCGGTTGAGAAGAGTGGGTGCCTCCTTCTGTCCCTCAAGTCTCCTGCTGACTCTTTCTAGGCGATGGCAAGGGCGGCAAGACCACCAAGGCCGCGGAGAAGGCCACGAAGAAGAAGTAGACGACCTTCAAAATGTCTGCTTTCAATATCACGCGTTGTTGATAGCTTCGTCTCTATTCCGTCATGCATGTTCTTCCGACGGTCAACATTTGTCAAGTTGGCGGATGGGCTATACGTGCCTCTGGAATAAGGATCCTCCCCATCTCGCCCTTCCCCAACCACACTGCGTCCCTCCCCCTTCCCCCCTCACCTTCCCGGCCCCCCGCCGCGCGAGCTGTCGCGCGAGCCTCCGGCCGAGGAGGTGGAAGAGGGAAAGACAACAATGAAGCTGAGTTGAGAGGATCTCACCCTCATTTCCCCCC